>OOFG01001793.1:0-11908 GCA_900323295.1 Molva molva | reverse complement strand
GGGGGGGGGGGGTGGTCTCTCGTGGCTAATGCCACGAGAGACCATCTGAAACCCAAGTAGGGCTTCGGTTCGTGAGCTCGGAGTGCGAGTGTGTAGAAGATAGAAACATCCATAAAGAAAGGCATGTCAGTGGCCAGCTGTTCTGTAACAACGCATTAGAGACGGTACACTAAACATACAGTAAGCTGCAGTTCAAACTCATGTGCCGAAAAATGGTCAAGGTCAAAAATAAATAAAAAGCAATAAGTAAACTGTTAACGCCGTAACCATATGCAGAGATTACAGTTAGACTTACCCCCTATTATCTCAAATAGGGATTGTCTAATTGTTAAAACAGAACTACAACTCCAAGACCCATTTCTCCCTCCCTGGTAATAACAAGCAACACCACCAGGTAGAAAAACAAGTAACGACACACGCTTGGCTAAAAAGCATATCATCAGGACAACCAGAAGGCCATACAGTAGAGAACCTCTACTTAGCTATAAGTACAGGCTGGGCCGTACAGAGCAGAGAAACCCAATGCTCACCATTTACCTGTGTTTTCATAATGACCGGCCACTACTACCACCACACGGCCAGGTCTGTGGTTTTCCGATGACCATTTTCTGTTAAACAACATCCTTCTTGTGTAACACCTGCTTTAAAAGGTGCCGTCGTGCAGGCCAAGCAGTCGGAACCATTTTCACTTCAACTGAAATGGTGATTCTGCCCTTAGTAAGTTTTCTTTACCATAACCATTTTGATAACAAATTCGTTCTAGTTAAAGTTGGAATTGTAAACCTAATAAATACACTTTAATTTGTTACTTAGCTTAATAAAATATTATTTTTATTATTATTTTCATTTTTATTATTATACCACATAGCACTCACAATAGTAGTAAGGATAAAGCAAATAACATTAATGCAAGTCTAATAACATTAAGTCAAGTCTAACATTAAGGCAAGTATTTTGTCTGACGTTGTCTTACATACAATGTCAGACATTGTTTATAAAACGTGATTTAAATACATTGTGTTTTGTTATCAGCCTTCACTCATCAGCCAGGGGCCTCATCACGTAGCGGCCCCGTAGAGAAACACGGAGAAGGGCCCAAGGGACACTTCAACGCTGGATCACAAAACTGGGTTACTGGGTAGCAGACTGTCTGGTCTGTGAGCTGGAGGTAGACCCGCAGGTGTGCTAAACGGTGTAATGAAGGTGTAATGAAGACACTGCTGGAAAATATCATACACTATTGTGTATATTTATCTATCTTATTTAATTATTAAGATGTCTTTTTTTTGTCTGTGATGGTTTAAGTCCAGCAAAATCTTGAAATAAATTGACCCATCGACTGAACCAGTGACCAGAAACAACCAGTTAGAAGCTTAGGAGCTTGTTTCTAGATGATCTGGATCTGATTGTCCTTTGAGTTATCCCAGAAAATACTCACATGGCTGCAGTTCAGTCAAGAGAGTCCTAGTGACAGGCAGCAGTCCTGTGATACTTTCTTGGATTGATGTGCGAAGCTATAACTTTTGTCACAGTTCAAAGTAATGCGGAAGGATCCATCACAAAGCTTTTACACGAGTCTGTAGCGGACTCGAGTCGGTAAGGGACCGATGGGATTTCTGCGGCCAAATTAACGCATTTTGGAGGCTGGAGGAAGTTCTGGCTCATTTGTTTGGGTGGGATTTTGTTCGGCGTGTTTGTAAACAGACTAACTGGCGTGCCTGCTGCCCGGCATTCCGCAACAACAATAAACAACAGTCATTCTTAGCCTTACCGAACAGTGTATCATGGATTTCGTAGCTTCTAAGCAAGTTTGAAATGCCCGCTTAAATCCGGAGTCATATTTTTATATGAAACACATATCTGAAGGGTTGAACAGAGAGGCTGCGGCTTCGTCGCTTCACTGTGTGACTCTTAAAATCGTCATTGCTACGCGACATGGATGAAGTTCTTTTAACTGGGACGTTAACTAATGCCCTAAACATCACTGGTAGTCATCCTACTTTCCTTAAAATGTTGTCTATATTAAGGTTGAAATAATAATACATTGAATATAATCAAATCAAAGGGGATATAAGTGTTAAAGGTCCGTGTGTGTTATAATGTTATAATATTTACCCCATATTTTGTTGAGACAATTTAGGTTTACACAATAACCCTAATATTTGAGCAGTATAAGATGTTTGTAAAGTTTTCCCATTTTACCATCCTTTAGTTACCAAACTGAATAATGTTTATAGAAGTTGATAATAACTTCCGAAATTCAAGTCATAATCTAAAATATATTTATAAATATTAATAACATTTATATGTATGTATTTTTCTCACAGCCTGCGTAACATCATCTTCTGCTCTCCCTAGGTCTTTTACTTTAATAATGGCTGATCATGGCAATGTGAAAGGTCTGCAAAATATTGAATGAAAGACAAAACTCCCATGTACTTTTGACAATACCTTGACACTAGACACAGGTCGGACCAACATCCTCCCGGAGGAGGAAGGAACAGGAAGTGAAGTAAGAACCAAGAGGGGGGTCACATGTCTGGTGCCGGACAGGAAATGAGGGAATTTCACAGAGAGGATTAATTTCCCTTTTGCAAACACAAGCTCCTTCCAAGATAAATGACTCCAAGAGACAGTTTGGGCATTACTGCAATTTGTTGTTGTTGATTTACACACACACACACACACACACATGCATGAACGCACGCACGCACAATTATAATCCATTGCCAAACAAATAAAGTGTCCATTGAGATCTATGGTATAATCAGAATAGAACATCAAGCTAAAAGCTCACTCAGAATAAGACATGTTTGAGTTCCAGCCCTACTTTGACCCTTTTTTAAAATATATTTTATCAACTTCGCATGCCTTTATGGACAGGAGAGTGGATTGAAGGGGGTGAATGACATATAGCATAGGGCCACAGGTTGGAATTGAACCAGGCTCGCTAAGGGCGTAATGTCTGGTTAGCGCAGCTGAGCCAATGAGACAGCCACCATTTTCTAATTTAAAGGCCTCAGGTTGTTAAATGTATTCATTCTATGTTCAATATATATTCATGTACATAGCACTCAATGATGTTCTTCCCTAACCACGCCGGAATGCCACATTGATATTAAGTATTCATTCATTTAGCAGATGAGCACATAATGAACAGGTAGGGGTTAGTCATCTTGCTCATGGATGCCTTCGGATAAATTGCAGAGATTAGGGGGATCGAATCTAGAACCTTCCCGCTATGAGTTGACCACCTTAACTACTGCATGGTCCCCCCACTATACAACCCCGCACCTATCTCAACAATGATCAGCTAGTCTATTAACAATGGTCCTCCGACTATTTGGCACACCCATGGTGTCGAAATGCAGAGGAAACAGGAGTCATCGTTCATAGTACCACACTGACCGTCTTACCATACGTCTTACAGAGCAAGAGAGGAAGTGGTGAAACTGCACAACTATACTAGGCAAACTGCATAGAAATACACTAACCTATAGAACCACATTAACCACACTGATTGCATACCCAAGGTCACACTTGAATGAATGATTGTAAATCAGCCAGCCGTAATACAATTTACCATCGAATCATTTAGTCTCACTATTTGACCTTTAGTTTGACCGCTTGGCTTAACTTTCCTTCAACCATATGGAGATATTGTTTATGAAGACTGTGATCTTAAAAAATGGAGAATGCCTATTAGGTGCCATCGCAAAGAATGTGCAGTGATTGTGTTAGGCATTCTCTACTACTGTAGATATTTGTCAACACTGGTTGTATTGTTACCAGTGCAGGCCATCGTGGTAAGACAGCCACAGATGTCATTCATATCAGGAGGACGAAAGGTTTTTTGTCCTTTATGTTTGGTCCTGTCTAGCCCAAATAGAAGAGCATGGCATTTATACGCTAGGTTTCGATTCCCACTGGGGTAACTCATTCTAAGAATGAGTAAGGAAAGGACAGTGGAGATAAGCATCCACATACTGGCATATATCTGTTTTAGGTTTTGTTTCTCAAGAAGATTTCCATGTTTTGTTTTAAACAAAACATCATTGAAGAAACATCATTTAAAAAAAGGGTATCACAATATCTCCTAATAGACTAAATGGTTGATTGAGAAGCCTCTACAGTGCAGGTCAAATATCCATGCCCACCAGTCTCCCAGACTTCCATGTAAACACTGAGAAGTTGTGTGGTTGTTATTAACAAACACAGCTGTCATGGCCTCAAGATGTTTACTGTTTATCTTGAGCCAGGGGAATCTGTCCGTTTAATGAGATATTTGTTGTGTCTGTATTGTAATAGGCCTGTTTATCTTTCTTTCTTATACTTTGCAATGTTTCTCCGTGTGATTTTTCCAGTGTCTTGTGGTTCAAGAAGCTTTATGATCTGTGTTTCATTAACAGCAATGTTCATAATTTCCTTCCTCTTTGCTGGTTTTCTGGCAAAAGGTAACCAGCTAGTGCCTGAAAGTATTTATCATTGTCTTAAAGCTGTCATCTCAACAAGAAAGAAAAACTGTACACCAGCCAAGAGTAGTTTCAAATAAAAATATAAACTTTATCCACTGTCACGTTTGTAGCTTTGAGCTGTTTCCCATGCAGTCCTTCAATACATTCTTCAGGCCTGGGGTCATAGGTCATTCATCAGATGGTTAAGCCACTGATATACTGTGCCAACAACGGAGACCATATTTCCAGCATTCTTATCAATCGAAGGATCAAATCAAAGGATTCGATTTTTAAAGAAAAATTCATGTTTTGTCAATATTAAATAGCCTACAGTGTAGTGGATGCCATTAAACGATGAGGTCGATCAAAGTCTAGGGTAACCATACTATGTTTTTGTTAATGTGTGGGATTGAACCGATCACAAATCTGTTAACAACAGTTTGCCTCTATAGCAGTGTTTCCCAAGCTGTGGAGACCAGACACCAGTTGGGGTCCCTCGATGTGCACATGGGGTCAGATTGCTGACTTATAAGCCATTTGATCATACATTATTGATGAAAAATATTATTGAAAAAAGGTTTGAAAGGTCTCACAAAGGTTACAGACTAACTAATGATTCGTAGCCACCAGCAATTACTAATCGCTAAGTGTGGTGCAATGTGCATACGGTCACTCAGACATGGAAATGATGTGCAGGTCTTGGTTGGTTTAAAACGATGAGTGTGGATGGAGATGCTCTGCAATGTAAGAAGTTGGGGTTGCATTAAAAACTTCATACCTAAAAATTTGGATCATGGCCCGAAAAAGTTTGGGAACCACTGGGTTAGCCTATATAAGAACGTCGCTTACGTGGTAGCCTTAAAAGCTCCTACAGAGTAGTGACCTACATCCATGCTCCTGCCGGGCTGGGATTTAGGTGTCTGATTAACTGTCCTCTCTCGTCGTTTTACAGAAACTCTTCACTTTCATCTCTCGCTTCTCTCTCTGCTCTGTTACTCTCAGGGATCCTTCCTTCCTTCCGCCCCTTTTTCTGAGAGTCGTGTTCCACTCAAGAGACCCCAAACTGCTTCTAATGGCCTCCAGTAGACATATGTGCATGCATGTGTATGTGACGCACAAGGTTTTGGATGGGGCTGCTTTTAATGACTTCCAGTTGCGATGTTTAGGTAAAAAGCGCTTCCTGGGAGTTGTGAAGTGTTTGCCTGGGGTCAGATCTCTCACTGTAGACATCAGTCCCTTGAATAGTGTTGTTATCCATTTGTTTGCATTAGATACATGCTATTCAGTTAGTCAGTCAGTTACTAAGTCTGTCTGTCTGTTAGTTAAGTATAACTATATATATGATTCGATTTTGAATTACCTCTGTTAGTTAAGTATAACTAACAGAGGTAATTCAAAATCGAACCATAAGTAATTCAAAATCGAAATATGAAAATGATGTGCTAGAATATCTTTGTGAAAATGTTTAATTATCTCCATGTTTAGGCCCAAACACTTTGCCCTTTTGATATCTACATTTCAAACACTATGTCCTTCAGTCATAGGCCTATTGCAAGGCAACTTTTTAAAGCTTTAAGCTCATTTAAAGGCTGTGCTTTCTGTAAGCGTGCATGTGAGCAAGCTGATGACCATGCTTTCATTATAATTTCAAATCAGATGGATAAGTGATATGTATGAGGCTGCTGTTGACGTGCATGAAGATGAAAGATTAGTAGGGTGGATCCACAGTTCTAATCCTGGGAGACATGAAACGAGGAACCCTGCAAAATCTTTAAAACAATCCCCTTTATCTTAGATGTAAATTTAGTCATTGCTATCAATAAACGGTGTGATTTGTAGTAGGCTATTTAAAACGAATAGATGGAAACGGATTACAACGGCTTTCTAACAACTACGCCAAGACTGAATCTCATAGTAAACATTAAATAAATGTTTGGAAGCATTTATAAAAAAAAAAAAAAGTTTACCAGGAGGATTCAACAAGAGGCCTCATTTCAAACCTAATGTGCTTCCTGTAAACCTTTTATTCACTGACCAACAGACACAACAAAAAACACGTTGTAGGCCTAACTTGTACCGGTGCCGACAACAGTGCCTGCCAACACAGTAGGTGTCGGTGTGGGGTGAGTCAGGAGTTTGAACCGCGTTTACTACATGCTTTGAAGGCGCTGCAAAGATGCCCCCGTCAGCAGGAACGAAGACACCCGGTGGGTTTCTAATCATAAAAGTCAGTAGTGAAGTTCATTACCTTCTTTTTTGACAGGCTTTAAATTAAAAAAAAAGGCCACGTGGTACTGGGGCAGGGAGAGTTAAGAGTCAAACCTTCCATGGGGAGACGGTTTCCAGTGGTATATTTAATTGATTTAGCTAAAACAACTCTAAATAACGTCCTGTGTTGTTTGTTGATTAGAGACAGAAAGTTTGGGCGTTCAATGAATATCAATGAGATGTTCCTATGAAGCTTCTGGAGCTAATAGGACTGATTGCTAACACTGTAGGGCTATCCGGTTGTACTGCAAAGTCAGGTAAGGGTTAGCATTGGGCAATCCATTGCCTGAGAGACAATAACTAAAGAAAAGAGTCTTATTATTTTAAATGAGAACCAGGAGACTTAAATGAATGAGCCTACTGTGTAAACAAACACACACATGTGCACACATGCACGTACGACAACGCATAAGCACACACAGACACATGCAAGCACGCATTCACATAAACACATGCGCTCAGACACTCGCACACAAACCCCATTCACACGGGTTCACAAACACACACATGTACACAATATGCACACTACACAAGCACACAGACACACACACAAACACACATACAAAAACACAGTCAGATACATGCAGTCACAAACACACTCTCTTTGGTTTGAATTGTGTAATCAGGCCTAGGGAGGAGAGATGTGGGAGCGGTGATGCAGCTGTCTGGCAGAGTTGGGGATCAGTCCTGGACACAATTTCACTGCTCTTGCTTGTTGAGGCAGAAGCTTACGTGGAAACCGTTCACAGGGGGTCTTCTGAGGTTGCCATCTTGGAGTCGGTTCATTTCATTTTCAGTTTTTTTGTAATTGTACGAGGTAGACTTATGGGGGGGTAAGAAAACAGTTTCACATCACTCCCTTGACATTGTCCATGGGAACCTCCAAACACACAATAACACCATATTGTTCTCAAATTAAACGGATGTCAAAACCATAGACTGTATTTCATAACGTACAGTTAAAAATGTTACGCCTGCCAATCTAAGGCCATGAGAGAGATCGTTTTCCACCTAATGTAATGGTTGTTAGTGTTTGCGCAATGCAAGGTTTTCATTTGACAGATCATTAATCCTTATTATGTTAGACATTATAAATCCTATAAATGCTACCATTGGGAAAAGCTATTTGAATACTAAAATGTAATTTGTTCTTGTGCGTCCCTACATTTAGTGTCATAATTATATTTGTATACATGGTATTGTGGTATAGGTAGACAAAAATGATATGTAGGTACATGATGGTCTTCCCTACAGATGGTTAAGTCCAGTTAATTGACCTGGGAGAGCAGGAGTATCCAACTCATTTGAGGTTGCGGGCCATAATAGATGCTACTTCATTGGCACCCGACAAAAATAAACACTATATAAAATTCTTCACGAAGCTTACTGGTGTATTTGTTATAACTTTCGCTGTGGGTGTCGTAATGGCGGCGAATAGTCTATTATTTTTTAACCGCTATTTGCTGTGTGCAGTTTAGGCATGTTAGGCTTCCATTGACTACAGTTAATAAATATTTATTCTTCCAAACATCTTGAAAAACGTTGTTCTGTATCAACTTTTCAAGTTCAGTATAGCAATTTTTTTAAACCAATCGATAACCATGAAATTGTGACTCGGAAGAGTGGAACAGATTGAATATCAGTGACTTAAAGTACTAGTGGAGTAAAAACATAGGTAAATAAGTACATTGGGTGAGCACATAAAGGTTGAGCACATAAAGTATCCTGCCATCTCATTTCCAGCGTGTGCAATGGAGTAATTAGTCAAACAGTGCATTGGTCAAACTCAGCAGTATTTCTGACCTTGTTAGCCCTGTGAAGATACGAGGTCACATCCTCCCATGGTGCCCTCTCTTTACCTCCTCCTGCTCTACGTTAGACCCAAACATCTGGGAGCAGAGTAGTTCCCTTTCTTAAGACTCAGTCCATAAACTGACCGACTGGGGAACATCAAAGGCCACACATCTCAAAGCAGCTTGGAGATGCAACTTCACCATTCTAATCCAAACTCAATTATTATTTTACTATTTAGACACTTTTATCCAAAGCTACATTATGGTCCTTTTCTTTCATTTGTAGATAAATGCCATTAATAAGCAGGTTAGGTAGACTGTGGACTCTGGAAACCCAGAAACGTCCAAATGGGAGTCAACACCCTAACCACTACACACGCCTGTCCAAGGGACATTTACTAAATCGTTGCACTTGCAGGTCGAGCCATCTGGACTCCTGCATGCAACATCTCCTGAAGCCACACATCATCTCTATTCATAAATCCTTCCGTTTCCCTGAGCTACATCAGGACACATACGCTATCTCATCCCATTTCTTTAAAGGTCCTGTATGTATGCATAAGTGTGCAGTGATGCGCATACTTTCACTGGGACACTGATATTAATTTATTGTGTTAAGGTGATACATGCGGATTCAGAGGAGTTGTGGTGGCTACATTTTCAGACCCAAAACTTCACAGGCCTCAAAAGGTCAGGAAAAGGGTTGACCTAGAGACCAACCTGCAGCACAGTCCAATTACTGCACAGCAGCAGTGCCTTTGAAATGTTATGATTAGCGATTATTGCAAAGGGGGTTTAGGGCGGCAAGTTCTGTACGTATTAGTGTGTCATGTGGAAATGTGTCATGGTAAACTAGGGTCAGGCTGTGAGATGTGGGAAGAGGGCTGGAGAATTGCGGAGCTCGGCAGTAAGTGAGAAACTGGTCGTTTGACCCGGGCGATACATAACTTAACATGTGACATCCATGTGACATAGCTTAAATGGTGTTTTCCATGAATATCAAGGCTAGTTGCATTGTGGTTTCTTTTTTTTTTTCTCACTGTCGACCCACCCCGGAAGTTTTTCCCCTGCTCTACTACAAGACAAACTAGGTGTCCAGTCGGATTTATACGTTCGCTTCCTGGTACAATCAACAGGCTGAGAACATCAGGATCTCCTTCATAGAGATGTTGGGGGCAGCAAGAGACTCTACTAGGATGTTGACGATGGATCATCTCAACAGTGAGGGCCTTCCGAATTCATAGAAATGAATTCAAATGGATAAACATATATGTTTAGATGGATATACTATGCAAAAAAAATGATTCATACTCCAGAATGAATTGCCATTTTGGAGATCCAAAAAGTAAACTTCATAGCCTTCTGATATAATAAAATATATTTGATGTATAAAATGTACGATTGGGTAATGGACCACCTGCATACCTTTTAACAACAACCAACTGCTCTTCTGGACTTCTGCTTTTAGGATTACTCATCTGTGAAATAATTTCCTTGACAAATTTTAGCCACCAGATACTAAAAGGGCTCTTTGTAGAATCCTTTCCCTACCAACGATACATTACCAGTGAAAAACTTAATGACAAATCATTTCCATTACTGTTATTTTTAAGTACTTTAATTGCTATATTTATTTTGAAATGTAGATGAGTCATTATTTAGAGTACTACAGTGGAAAAACCAAGTATAATTTTTACATGAGCCAAAATATTGGAGTCTACAGACAGTTGAGTTACCGTTGAGAGTCCTTCTGTGTTTAAACCAACGGAATACTGCTGGTTAACAGAATTGGCGAATAACATGGCTTGATCACGCTGCTGAAATGTTCAAAGAAATGCTTATCATTGTTGAATAGTTAATATTATAACGTAAATAATTAAATGTATTTTCATCTACATATTTGAACTGGTTTATCAGAGGATGAAGCACATTGAAAAAACCCAAAACAAAATAAGCCTTATGGATCAAACTTATCCTACAGGCATGTCTAGGCTTGTTCATTTTGCCAGTGATGATCATAGTCTCCCTCTACTGGTGAGAGATACAAAGATAAAATACATTTCAGCTTTACGTTGAAAAACACCAGGGTATGCCTTGTTTATTGTCAACTTCAACATTTTTAGAGGATTAGTTTAATAAACGCCATCAAAGCAATAACTGCCAGGCAAAGCCAGCATAATACAAGGTATTTGTTATGCCAAATTCCCAAATTAAACACTATTGGCCAGGTTTCAACAGTCATGTGTAAAACACATTACAAGTCACAGAGCAGTAGTGTTGCTTTGCTCTGTAGAATCCAGTGCTCCTCCCCAGCACGGAGATTGATTTTCCAGAAATGTTGTCATCGTTACACCAAATAATGGCTAACTTGACTAAAGACTTTGATTTGGTCTTAATTTCTTCAGTAGGACATGGAGAAACAATAGGTTGCTTTAAAGAGTTTTATTAATACTTTGAGCAAAAATGCACTTTAACTGCAAATAACTGGTTCAAATGAAATGGCAGCATAAATACATGGACAGTTTATTAGCTACATAAACCCTAACTTGAACAGAAATTAAGCCATTTCCAGTAAACCTTTTAAGTCTTATAAATCTTTGGGTACATAGTTACATTTTCATATAAAGAATTATTGTACAGATATATAACAACCTGAATGATTTTTAAATTGTGTATATAATCGTGTTTTATTTTTTATTTTTGCTGTTCTTTCATTTGACCTCACCAGAATCATACAAAATGTTTTGATATTTGTAAAAACCCAAATACAACAACAAACATCAGCAATCCTCTTATTTTACACAGTGAGGCCAATGAAATGTTTTCCAAAGGTTTATCATAAATCTTCACATGGTAATATACCAGTCTAGTGAACTGCACAGATGGATAATGTTGTTTGTATGGCATTAGAACATAACCACCTTGGCCTGTTTAGGTTTGGCTTTCTTCACCGGCACGTCCACATCCTCGTGGTCGGCACTCATGTTGTTGGACAGCCAGCCCAACGTGATGGCGGTTGCTGTCAACACAGGAGGGCAAATAGGAGATTTATCAACCCTCAAAAACCCACCACCACAAGCTTCCTCTCCAGTCTGCTGCTATGTTGCTATTTATTGCGTACTCAAGGATGACTGTGGACTTTGGAGTCGGATCTTTCTTCTGGGAGTCGAACACCCTAACCACTAGACTATTTGGCCCGCTGAATCCAATTTCCAAGCAGAGGACTAAAATAAGGATGTTTAAATGAATTGACGTTGATACTTAATTAGTTTTACTTGGTAGCAGCAGTTTAATTTTTCGTAGTTATTAATTGATGTGTTCCTTGTTCTAAGCCGCTTCTTAAGAAGGTGTGGATAGAAGAGTAGCATTCTAAATGACTAAATGTAAACGTGG
>OOFG01001790.1:0-10926 GCA_900323295.1 Molva molva | reverse complement strand
GATAAATGTGTGTGTTGTCGGGGAGTAAATGGCCTTATCGAGTTTGCAGTCTGGCCCAGGATGTCTGAAGAGGCGCAGGGCTAATTCTCACCAGCGCGGCTGTGATGGTGAGGGGCGAGAGTGGGTTTGTGAGTAGCCATTTGCGCCTGCACGCATGTTGCTCCATGTTAGAGTGGGTGCGGGTGCAGGAGCGTGCGCGCCGTCACTCCATGTTCCACCTGGCACGTGGATTAGGTGCAATTAATCTTAGTTAAGCAAGCCCTACAGAAGGCTAGCTGCCTGCCTTGCACGTGCATGTGTGCACGCAGACCCAGTCGCACACAAACACACACACTTGGTGTGCCTGACGTCCCCCCGGCTGGAAGAATTGTCAACAAGACAATAAGGATGAATGGAAAAACGGTGTACGGAAAAGTAGCGATTGTACCTAGCAACCTTGATTCAGCATGCTGGGTATGCCTGCTGTCAGACAACTTTTTGAAGGGATGAGGGGAGGGGAGAGGGAGTGGAGGTGAATAACAAAACCGGCACGGTATGGCACCCCACGTACACATGTCAATGCATATATATTCCACTGTGAAACAAAAACATAAAGTATGAAATCCCTTTGGGCAGGGGAGGGAGGGCTAGGCTTGGGTTTTTTGTTATCCAAGTTTATACTTTTCAGTTTGCGGTGGGGTGTCAAGTGATTTTCTAATTAGCGGCAGCCAGAAAAACTGAGGGGTTGTTCAATAAAAAAGGAAACAATCAATTGCACATTTGGGCTATCTATTGAGGGGTCACCTATGGGGAAGACCTCATCAGAGGTAGTGAGGCAACCAGTACATACCTGGACACACACATACACTGACTGCTTCTTGAATAGTGAATTTAAAGTATGCCAGTCTTATTTTGTATCCTCCTGACTTCAATTATCCCACCGTGAACATGTCTGCTAGCGTCGACAATTAAAAAAGGCAGCAGATCGCAATGCTGAACCTCTCATTTCACCGAAGGATAGACCGCACGCATAGCGTGCTCAAATCTGCAGTACCGTTCACTGGGTGGTTCACACTGGCCACAGGACCAATGTTTCACACAGCACACTCGGTATTCATTTGATGTCTCGGTGTGGACCACAACAGAAATGATTCCATACCACTGAAGAGGCATTTCTATTGTGTTATACTTTATTGCAATATCACTATAAAATGTTTATTTAAAAAAGGTTTGGGTGTCCTTTTTGGAACCATTTATTTTCCCCCCCTCACGTTTAATCCACTGTCAGAGAGAAGTCACGTTAAATAAAATACAACGTATAGAAACGGGTTGGACTCGGGGAGAAAGGCAATATAAGTTGGATGCTGGACTACTGTAGTCAAGAGACCCAGCTTGGAGTCCATTTCTCTTCCTGGTCTGTTTTACATCACAATGAGCACGCCTGCTGGCTCATAAATGATGGGGCCTTCCATTGCAGAGCGAGGGGGGTAGGGGTGAGGGGAGAGAGAAAGGGGGAAAGAGGAGGGCGCTGAGAATGCAATCCACTAAACTCTTCGGGAGGACAATATTCAGTGGATGTGTCAAGGACCATTAATAAATCAGGGCCATTTAAGTGATGGAGAAGGGCCAAAGGATATAGCTGAAACCCCCGCCATATATTCCTTCATGACCTAGCGCACCCACACACAGTCCACAAGGAGGACTCGGAACATATAATCCAGAGATTTAACAGTTTCTTCAAAATGTCACCACCGCCACAACAAGTCATCCGCCAGACCCAGGGTCAAAGCGAGACAAAGTGACAGAAACAGAGAGAGACAGAGCAACAAGAGAAGAATGAGCAAAGGGACTTCAGGAAGAGAAAACCCAAGTGGGAGTCTCACTTGTATTTAGCAAAGATGACGTGCCAGCAAGGGCCTGTCTAATTACATCAAGCTGAAGTTCGGCCGGTTCAAGTGTCCCTTGTGCCACCTGTTGAGACGGGGGTGGATATGACTGTAGTCACACTAGACCTAGTTACACATCATGTCCAATTTGACACTTTGTTCAATGAAGGCAAAGGTTTGAGAGTCATGCATCCACAACGCAAGGGAAACACAACCAGCCGGGAAGATTGGTTTGATTTGTGGAGGGGCAAGAACAAAGCTGTGTGTCAATGTCATCCAAGTTTAGCTGGCGGAATGCAGAAGTTTGTAAAGCCCACATTTTTGCCCATCATTTTGCTTCCCTTTTGTTTTAGGTGCACTGGAGCAACATGTGTAAATATACACACATCAAACAGCATATTGCAAAATGTTTGATTAAAATTGGTGACCATTTAAAAATGGGATTGCAAGGAAATGTCAGGGGCAAGCGGCCACACGTTCATGAACACAACCCACCCACCTGCAAAACAATGTTTCTGAGGCCAACATGTCCTCGATGAAAAAAAACGAACTTAAAATAGCAGGTCAGAAAAGCCCCGGCCAATCAACTGATGGAACACAAACAGACTGCGTTTGATCCAAAATGTACTCCATCAAACACAAACACAAGATGTCAACTAAAAAAAGAGATGGTGCCATTCAGAGAAATCAATGCCCCTCATTAGGAGTGTTAGCTGAGTCAAAGAACATGTTTCAGGGCTCTCTTCCCTTTTAAACACTGGAAATGCTTGGCGATCCACCACACCAAAGCCCCTTCTCCATTAGTGTCCCATCATGTCACATGCACAAGTGTCATGTCTTTCAGCCAATAAGTGCCTTCATTTCGCAAATTTCCAACCCCGGAACATAAATAAGAATAAAGAGGCTCCATGGCTCAACGTAAGTTTTGAGGACCATGCTTGTTCCTGGAGAGCTTTTCAAAGCCAGGTGGCAAGTCTTGCAAAGTCCATGGCTAATCAGGGCACCGCCTGCGATGGACACTGTGGGGTGATGCCAGGCAAAGTGAATCATTGCACTTTTTCTTTTTTAAGAAATTGCTTTATAAATATTGCTACGACGACAGGTGGCCATAACAAAGACAGTAGTACACACATGATTCAATTAGGGAACGATAAAATGTGATATTTATTAGAAATAAGAATGTTGTAGGGTGTACACACAACATATAGACTAAATTCAAAAAAGGCACAACCAAAGTAAAGGAAAAAAAACAAAAAAGGCACAAAACCAAACCAAAAGGTACCAAACCAAAAGCCAACCTTCCTGTGTGGGGAGACAGAATGGTGGATGTGGTACACCTTATAAAGCCTGCAGGCCCAACCTGCCAAATGCACACCAGCTCATGACCCTCTCAGCTCTGCCCACTGGCTCCCTGCACAGATAGGCAAACAACAGAAGGACCAACAGACACCGACAGAGGGTCGTCTGAATATATTTTGGACCCATGAATGCAAATTGTGTTTTTCAGTTTTCACAAGTAGTACTTTCAAAGAACTGGCTAGGTATCTGCCACCAGGGATGTCCAACAGAAACGGTAATTAGCTCTCAAATATTTCCCTTTCTCTGTCGATATTCTGCATATGAATGTACATATTCATTATTAACGCTTCATTCTTATCCCCGTTTGAAGGAACAAGGAGCAAATGGACAGGAGAGAACATAAGTAGACCGTCCCCTTCCGCTTGTGAGTCCCCCAACCCTGTTGTACAACCACTGTGATCTCAGTCCTCAGTGACATTTTATGAAGAAAAAAAGGCCCAGTGATTGCATACCAAGCTGAGCTTCACCTGGTGAAGTGTTCATCAGAATGGAGGAAGCCATGGGGGATACTTAAAGTGTTTTTCATTTTTTTCATATCCAAATAGCACCATATTAGCATGCCAACAGACAACAAATGAAGTGCAAAATCATTTTTCCTCTTGATAATGCACAGCAATTGTTTTCAGAGCACTTTCCGTAAATGCTCCATTAATATAATTCTACTTTTTACAGGAACGTCAAACCATAGATTGAGTCTGAGGTAGTAGCCCTTTGAATCGCTCCCCTGGCCATCTTTGTGCTGCCATTACATGTCCTCCCTGAAACCACAGGAGGTGCACAGTTAAACGTCATCAACACACGGAGAATGAGGGCCTTTGACAGCAGCACATTTCCCTATTCATTTCCTGGCCACACAAGGACACAATGTATGCAAGGACGTAGGAGATGGAAGAGGCTTGGGGTTTGGCCAAGGTTCCTCATCAAGGGCTGCTTCTCCCGTGCTCCCTTTCTATATTCTCTCCCTCTCTCTCTCACCTTTGTATTTTTCTTGCTAGCTAAGGCGGAATGGCCGGAGCAACTTTAACAGCTCCACACTGGCACCTGTTGATAGAAAGGCAGCATAGCAATGGGTCATCTCATGTGATGCTCACATGAGAGAAATTCATTAAAAAACATGTTCATGTCACCCCGACACTTATACCCTGGCCATAACCTCAACACATTTGAAAAGTGAGAGTCAGTCCATTTCTAGCTGGTAAAAAGTCAAAAGGCGGTGTGCACAAGCACACATGCATGCACAAGCACACACAAAAGAAATACAGATATCCAGAAGAACCCATGAGGAGGTTTGAACCCAACCCAAACATGATCGTCCGCAAAGACACCAGTGGCAGGTGGACCCAGCATGTCCACTGGGTCCTACTGGTGCATCCGAATCTGAGGCAACACCGTGGTCACGGTTCAGCACTGGGGAGATTTTGAAGAATATCAATCTGAAGATTATGCAGCGTCACTGAATACACACTCAGCACCACCAAGAGGAGGGTGGGGGGTGGCGGTGGGGTTGGTCTGCATGCCTTAGCACTGCGGTATGTGTGACAGCGGCTTTGAAAGCACAGAACAAAGGATACACACCTGCCCTTTCCATAGCACACCTTGAGCTCAAATGGCTGCTTTGTTTTGGCGGTAATATTAAGGCCTCACTCCTTAATATTAATTGAAGTTGCATCAATGGCTCGGCTCGGGCTGCAAATAAATAAATACAAATCAGAAGGTGGCTCAGCAAGTGTCGAGCGGCAACGCGTCCTTGAGGTTCAACAGGGATGAGACCACACTTGGGCTACTGCCAGCCACTAACGCATTACAGGAACAGCTTCCAGCAAGGCTACTGAGAGCAAGGGAATAGCCAGAAAGCGTATGCTCACGAAATAAAGAGCCATGGTATCCACCAGTGACCAGCTCCTTGTAGAACCACAACAACACATGGCCATGCCCCTAGAGTCCTGGACTTAAATCACAGCAATTATCCTAATCTCCAGAGAGTGCCTTCAAATGGGGGAAAGTTATTGGGAAAAAAAAAGAAAAAAAGTGTGGCGTTATTTTGGCTGGCCAAAGTGTACACAGGGAGAGGAAGTGAGCCATCTGCAACTTACGGTGCTGCGGTGATTACACCAAGCCATTACCCTTTCTATTTCCTCCTTTTCCGTCATCCAATCAAAAACCTTCCACTCAAGTACCATAGAGGACTCCAATGGACGCCATGTCATTTGAAACTGTGGCCAAGCATTGGTATACAGTACATTGACTGCATTTATAAAGCGTTTATCTAGCCACTAGTCAAAGTGCTTTTGTACTTTATGCCTCAATTTCTCTCACACATTGACTGGTCGACCATGTCAGATGACAACCAGCTCATCAAGAACAGTTGGTCTTGCTCAAAAGGACCATACCGGTCTGGGTGATCAAACCATCGTCTCTCCTGCATTCACTATAACATCCGATACCAATATGATTTGTCAAAATGACTTCCTTTTACCGATTCTGCCCAAGAGCATTAGGAAAGTGCAGGGCTCTACACTGACTTCCTAACACGGTGCACAAACAGATGGGCACAACCAATTATAATTGGCGCAGAGTCAAAACAGAGGGATAAATAATTGTTTATTTCACTTTTACAATGAAAAAGTTATATTTGGCTGCTGCCAGTTCTATTAAAGTGATAAATGAACAAAAATAAAGCAGAACTCTCTGTACCAGTGCCCATCATCATTATCACACACATTTTTAAACAGAACAGCAAATCGCAACCATATCTGTGGTCCAGGTGCTTCTGTAGCTTGCTCTCCTGGACCGTTGGCTGGACCTCGGTTTCCAACTGAGCTTGAATTCTTATTGCGATTCTGTGCGCATGTTTCCTTGAGGCAAAGCCAAAGTTTGCGGCGGGACTGTAATGTTGAGGACAAACCCGTTACGAGACGTCGCTTGAACTACTGTTGGAAGTGCCCTCCAGTTCCGGGGTCTAACAGGGACGGACAGGCAGTGGAACAGGAGAAATGCATTGCCAGCTGCCGCTATTGTTCAGCTGTATAAGAATGTTATAAACTTTACATCACATCCTCACATTATTGCTTAGAATCTGAACCTTTGTGTTGACATTACAGGAACTTATTTTAAAAAGGTGGACTCATAACAATGTAACAAGTGGAAACGCGTTGATATATTGTTTCTCACCAGTTGCCAAAAAGCGCAGTTATCATTTATTTAATCCCTCTCCAGGTGAAATAAAGTCCCTGGAGTTTGTCTCTTGTTTTTGGATGCGCTAGTGAATTGCCAGCTTCCAACTCCTGGCAAAACTTTAGCATAAGCACCCAGTCTCTACCGCTGTGTAAATTCCACATATGGCTTCACGTCACTGCTTGTTGCAGCAATGGGAACGGTCCAGTTTAAGAATACTACCTTTGCAAGCCATTCCTTTGAAATCTTCAGGCGTCAACCAGTAAATGCTTGGTCCTTGGTCAGTCTCCTAACCTATCGTGCCATGTGTGAAAGCCGGTACCGTGATCCCTTTCATTTTAATTCAAAAATAAAATCTCCATTCGCACATGTGATCCTAAATGTAAATTCACGTTTGCACATGGGAATTTTTACTCGCTTATGCAAACAAAATGGTTGCACGGCAAGACCTGAGCATGTGCACGCATGCCACGAATGTAACAAAAGCAATATTGCACCACTGGTTCACTGCGAAATGTGCATTTCCATGGCGATTCATTGTTATGCTGTCGACAAACTCCGTACTTACAGATGCACATTGATTCCACAAGATGAAAGTAACCATCGCGGCAGGCGAACACACGCTAATGCTCTCCCAGCAGAATCGGTACAGGGAGGTCATTTTGACATTGTATTGTTGTTTTAGCGAAGCCAGGACTGGTTACCATAGTCTGATCACCCAGAGGGGTAATGTCCTCCAAGGATGCACCGACCAATGATTGAGTGGCATACTGGTGAATTCCAGTCCAAAGCATAGACTAACAGATATGGACTTTGAGTCCGTGACATCACCCATTTGTTTTACACATGACCGTTTTGAGGGAGTAGCTTTGCTTCCCGTGGAGAGTCGCCATCGTTGAGATTTTTGGAACCAGCAGTGGAAATCCATATTTGGCACATTGAGGGAGGGAATTGAATGGCTGCCTCACACAAGTCTATGCATGTTAATGTACAATCCTTAATAACCTCTTTATGAAATATAACTCAACAAGGACCTTGGAAACCGCATAATATGAATTTTAACAAACCACCAAGACCCTAACCAAACAAAGAAAAGGAATTGGCTTAAAATCACATTTCTTCCCGTTGCCTTAGAATGGTGGCGGGTGACTCTGCATCCAACTATCGCAAACCACCTTGAGGCCATCAGAGGAAGTAAATGTTAGTCTCCTTCACATGAGCTTCACAAACAGACCTTCATGGTTGCTGCTTGGTTCAAAGTCAAAATGATCTAAAGGTTTCAAGGGGGCCAACACATTAGAGGGTTTACCCATTTGAAAGCCTAATTAACTGAGAAAGGTGTGAACACACGGGCGATTTATTTATTTTTTATACTGACAAAACATTTATCCACCGTTGGAGCTTGTGTGTCGGGGATATTTTCAGACAGCAGCTTGTTAGCCCGCATTGCCTGTTAGAGCAGGATTCGACTCTCCTCACCTCCCCCACCTTACCATTGTTCTCGGCTCACTAGCCGTGTTGTGAGTCGCTGCTGCTGCTGCAGTAACAAGGTGTAGGGTAAAAAAATAAATAAAATGGAGAAAATAAACTGATATACATTGAATGGGTTGGGTGGACCAGGCTGGTCTAGTGGGGGAATTGGGGTCAAAGGGGTCAGAAGGATTCTTTGAGGATCTGCTAGAAGGGTTTATAAATACACAGAGTGATGTATATCCATCCATGGTATGACAGTAACAAGAGTCGCACCACATCGCCCTGCAAGTTTGAAGAGTGATGGCAGGTACAACCCCCACCGACAATACAGGTCACCCTGTTGCTAGTTAAAAAGGTGCTGTTGCACTCCCTGGTGTCCCCACTTTCAGTTAACCAGCCACATAAAACAACAAAATCCCAGAGCGCCGCCGAGATCATTCCACTGACTCGCAACGACCTTCCCTTGGGATCCGTCTGAGGCCTGACCCAAACTATTTCCCATTGTCTCTCCCCTTGCTACGGTGCTAGGACACAATGGGAGTTGTATGTCGTGTTGGGGGCTAAACGGGGTCACTTGCAAAGTACCTTCGTCAAAGTCTGCGTCATCCTCTGTGTGCTGGGGAAAGGGGAAGCAGTTGGTGATCTCCAGGCGGTCCTCCACCACCAAGCCCAGCAGCACTCCCTGGACCACCTCGCTGCCCTGGCCCTCCTCCTGGTAGTGCTTGATGATCTTCAGCACCACCTGGGGACACAGACAAGGGGACCGTTACCCGAGGAACACACTTATTACTTTTGGACTTGAGGTTCAGTAGGTTTGAACAAGAGCTGCAACCGGTGGTTTGGAAGATAAAACCAGACAGCAATTAGGTGTGGTAGAGAAAAGTGGATCCGGTGACTTGCAGTAGATTCTAATTACCATCAATTACTTCTTTTTCATTTTATTGGCTGCCATCTTGGTTTCTGTGTTACATTTCCCCCCCTTACTTGCCGCTCTCTGAAAGGCCAATGCATTAGCTGCTCACTTTGCCTTGTACTTATTAGTTGGATTTCAGGACCCAGTCCATTTCGCCTCAGCCAATTCGTTTTTTGTATCCTTGTTGACAATTGAATGAATTGAACCCAAGTACAACTAAATTAACTAACTGCTACATAACGGGTGGACAAACGATGGCTTAGCCACTCTCATGTACCCAACATGCTAACGTATAGAAAGTGACAGATAATTACATTTAATAATATAGAATTGTACTTGCAGAACTACGAATTCATTATGTCATTTGCAAGTCAATGTCCAGTACGAACCAAACACAGATGGTACTTGGTTGAAACACAGGAATACATCATTCCAACATCTGCCGATTAACTTAAGTGCACCCTGGACATACGCGTCAAGGGAATTGATCAACTGGTTATGCATCCAATGAAGCGCTCAATCCGCAACATTAAATGAAAGAATGTTATGGCAATTAAATGCATGATAGATGGAGCTTGACCCTCCAGACCTTTTGACCCAATAAAGCTTGGGGACAATCCCTGAAGTGCCGTAATTTAAGAGAACAGATAAATCAATGAACAGTGAAATGAAGAAAAGGATATCACTAAAGAAAATAAAACACAATTTACGGTTCTTAAGAAAAATCGAATTTACCGAACACAAAATTGTGTGGATGTAGAATGCAATTATTATACTTAGTAGATCCCTCAAAATAAATATGCTGTGTATAAATCCTTTGGCCGGCACGTCAGGCAAAGGATAACCCTTTGACCCTCATAATAGAACAGAAAAGCATTACTAAACTGCAGATCCGAGTTATTACCCTGGCTACGGTTTATTTTACTGCAGATTTAGGCATTTTGTTCAAACTTACTGAACATCAAGTTACACACACTGAGCTCAATGTGATATGAGGATTTCACTTATGGTCAAATGGTTGAAGGACTCGTCGGATTCTAGATCTTTGAGCCGTTGTTGGGGCCCGTCATTGACTTTGAATGGTTGCCATCTATTTTCAGTGGCAACCAGTGATCACTTTTTGTTGTCCAAAAATGTTCTTCCCTGATGTTAACGCTCAGTGATTGCCAGCAAGACCGCAGACACCACAAAAAAGAAAAAAGAAAAAAAAGGTTGTGGCCCAAATTGGTTTCCTGACCAAAGTCCCTAGTACGGTATCTGGAAACACTCGGACCCAATACAAATGACAGCACGGTAGTTTAAAACCAAGCATGCGGTGAGGTAGTTGGGGGACCCAGGCCTTGTTATTCAACGAGGTGCAGCATTCAGAGATGCATTAGGATTGTCTATACTGCCGAGCACCACTAGAAGAGAGCCCTATAAGATGTTACTCCCAGAAATCAATGAGCACAGAGCGGGAGCGCTGGCCCATCAGAGTGCCAGGGTTGCCTGACAACACTGTCTGCGACAGCACTGAACGCAAAGTGTGTGCCCGGTTATACAGAGACACGCACACGCGTATAAATGCATAATATTCGCACATCTATACCATTATCTATTATCACAAATCTGCAAATATGAACAGACAAATTTAAATACATGAGCGAGGATCAACACATCTTATTGACACATATATACACACACATATACAGTGGGGCAAAAAAGTATTTAGTCAGCCACCAATTGTGCAAGTTCTCCCACTTAAAAAGATGAGAGAGGCCTGTAATTTTCATCATAGGTAAACCTCAGCTATGAGAGACAAAATGGAAAAAAAAATCCAGAAAATCACATTGTCTGATTTTTTAAGAATTTATTTGCAAATTATGGTGGAAAATAAGTATTTGGTCACCTACAAACCAGCAAGATTTCTGGCTGTCACAGACCTGTAACTTCTTCTTTAAGAGGCTCCTCTGTCCTCCACTCGTTACCTGTATTAATGTTACCTGTTTGAACTCCTTATCAGTATAAAAGACACCTGTCCACAACCTCAAACAGTCACACTCCAAACTCCACTATGGCCAAGACCAAAGAGCTGTCAAAGGACACCAGAAACACAATTGTAGACCTGCACCAGGCTGGGAAGTCTGAATCTGCAATAGGTAA
>OOFG01001788.1:0-12041 GCA_900323295.1 Molva molva | reverse complement strand
AAACTCAAAAACAGCTGGCAATGAATAAAAAAATGCACATCAATCTAATCCACACAGAAAAGGCAATTGAGGATATTACCATTGAGGTTTCGGCACACTGACCTGCACTTAAGGGAGTAGACTTTGCCCACCAGCTTGACCAGTGGGGTGAGTGGAGGGTTTGGCAGCAGAGCGGGGATGTTCCCAGGTTGGGGCAGCTGCTGAGGGCTGCCGTCTAGATTTTCCTGCCCTGTTGCCACTTGTGGCTTTGGGGGACGGATTCCTGAAAAATAACAGTTTGGTTCGTTATTTTCATGTTCCATTATTTCTCTTTGGCTTGGCTTGTTTATTTCCATCATCTCTCACGGCTTGGGGAAGGCACTTTGACGTCACTGAAGGCCAACTGCTTCTGATCATGGCCCCTCTCCATGGTTGACAGCTTCCGAGCGGCTTTGGGGGACCCACCGGGGGCCCCCAAGAGCTCCCTGCCAGCCCTGGGCCCAGGCAGCGGCCCCAGCGGCTCAGGGCTCCTGGCAGCCACAGGGACTGCTTCCATGGAGGAAGCGGGAGATTGGGCAGGTCTCTGGGAATGGAGAAACACAAACAGGTCCTTGAATAATGAATCTGGTTAAATAGATTCAATATGATTAAATATCATCAATTTGATACCATCTGAATAATGCAAGATTCGATTTGATGGTGGACATCAGCAGGAAAAGTTTGAAAACAGTTCTACTTTCCTTGTATGATTTGCAGTGTTACAAATAAATAGTACACTCCAACAAAGGTAACGATAAAAATAATTTATGAAGCACTGCTCCAGCCACTGCAGAACTTTACAGTTAATCATTTTAAATAAATTCACAGTGATGCACAGTTTTATTTGGGTTTTGTTCATCTACAACATTTCTTTACTTACAAACTTCGTAATCAGGGCACTCGCCAATATACTTCCCCCTGAATAAATCGTTTTTTTTAATGATTCATTGATGAAACACGGTCAAAACCAGCTCAGAGATCAGTTTCTTATCATTTGTCTTGCTCAAGGACAACAAGACCCTTATGGAGGCTAGGACTCGCAGCCCTCCACACCAGTAGCGATGCCTCCCCTACTACATCAGCTACGGCTGCCTCTCAAAATGGATCAAAAGATGTATGAATCCTCCTGAAATCCTACCTTCTTGATGTAGAGATCTCCCATGAGATAGCGCTGGGTTATCTCCGCTACCTTGGCGGGCTCTTTCTGGATCCACTCGTTGAGGATCTCAATGGGAGAGCCCTTGGACCCATCCAGCTTCCACTCAGTCACACCGAGCTGCCGGAGGTGGGCCCGTGCGTGGCTGGCCAGGGCCTTGCGGTGGTGGAACTCAAACCCACAAAGGTCACAGAATGAGGCTAAAGATGTGGAGGACAACAGAGGAAGGACTGAACAACTAGGAAGCTTTCTATGGCAGTCAGTAATTGATTAATAAATACCTCCATAAATAAAATAAAGTATGTTTAAATGTAAAAGTATATTTTAATATAAGCTTACACGTGTATTTCTGGCTAATGTTTGTGGGCTTGACAACATTTACAGTTGCAATGTGACACAATTTGTTGATAGGTCAAATGGACACATTTATTTAATTGTGCATTACCAAGGTGTTTCTGACTTACGAGTCTGTGAGTTTCCCTTTTTGCCTGAAGATGGATCTGTGCCTTCTCCAGACACTTCCTTTCCCATCAACTGCCGGAGGAGGTCAATCGGTGAAGACTTGCTCGTCCAGGCAATACCAAGTTGGCGTAGATGGGCACGGACGTGACAGGAAAGACCCTTGCGAGAATCAAAAAGCTGGCCACAGTACTCACAGAGGATCAGTGGGATGGGTTGTCCATCAAATGTAGGCTCTATGAAGTTTACTGAAGTAGGCATCTCCGTGTCTAGGGGCGCTCTCTTGGGCTTCTTCCACTGGGGGTCTACAGCTAGGCGGAAGCCCTTTTTAGCCTTCGGGGCTCTGTTGACAGGTGAAGGATGGCCTGGACTGGACAGAGCTGTGCTGTTTGGAGAGAAGGATGGGGGCAGGTGTGGAGCTGGTGACGGGGCTGACAACTGTGCTTTGGCTTTGGCTGGGCTTGAGCTAAGAGTTTTGTCCGCGGTCATGGGCCATATGTCTGCTAGCATCCCGCTACGGGCCAGCTCCTCGATAGCATCAACCGCTGAGGTTTTCCCCAGCAAATCTGACACACCGATCTGGCGCAGGTGAGAGCGAGCGTGGCTGCCCAGGCCTTTGCGGTTCTCAAACTCCTCCCCACAGAGCACACAGACGAACTTCTTCAACACCTTGGCCCGCTTGCTGGGGGGAGACGCAAGAGAGCTGGTCGAGGGAGAGTCCAGAGAAAGGTGTTTTCCGATGGATTTGGGGGAGGTCTGAGGGGTCACAGGTCCCGGGTCCTCCGGCTGGATGTTCTTGAGCTGGTATAGCAGAGCGATGGGGCTGATTTTGGAATTGGCGTCTGGGACTCCAAGCTGCCGCAGGTGCGCCCTAGCGTGACTGGACAGGCCCTTGCGTGTCTCATACCAGGCACCACAGACTTGGCACACGTGGACCTCGTCGTTGGAGTTTGAGACTGCAAGAGTTGATAGAAGGAATTTAATAATGTCAGATTTGCCAATTGTTGCATAAGATGTGTTGTTGCACGGTGGTTACGTGTTGCAACTTTAATCAAGGACGAATCATCGTCTTATCTTATTCTGTTGGTAGAACAGGGAGTAAACAATACAAAAGAAGAAAGGTGTGTGTGTGTGTGGGGGGGAGTTATGTTGTACCCACAACCTCCACTTATATCACTATAGCAACACAGATCAAATGTGCAGTTTAGAGGTGAGACATACCTAAGGTGAGAGGGGCATCCGTTTCTTGTGGTGCCCACAGGGGTTTTAGTGTTGTCTGTTTGGAGCTTGAGCTCTGGGCGTCATTTTCTCTGGATTCGCTTGTTTTATGGGAAGAGACCAGGGGGGGTGCAGTAGCACTTGTCAGACCAGAAAGAGATCCCATCAAAGGGTCTTTCGGGGTGGGGATCTTTTCAAACTTGGTCTTTGACGGGCTTTTGACTTCAGGGACAGGCAATACCATGGGATTCTTTGGATCCAAAGTGAAGTCTAGTTGAGACCCTTTGCTCTCTTTGAGTTTGTAGAGAAGTGCTATTGGACCATTGGTACATTCTGACAACGGCACCCCGAGGTGCCGTAGATGAAGGCGGGCGTGGCTGGAGAGCCCTTGTCTTGTTGCGAAGCAACATCCACACACGTCACACACCTTATTTAACGGAACTGTACGAAAATAGGGTAAACAGTAAATGTGATTACAAAAGACAGTACAGAGTGAACGAACCTTAGAAGCTTAAGTAGTCTGTGGAAAGGTTCAAATGTAAATCAGCTTTATGCTAAATACCTTAATATTCACATTCTATAAAAAACAAAAGTCACATATGCAACGCTACTTACGGTTTCTTTCCATGGCTGGTGACGTTTAGGGTTAATAAAAAATAAAACCTCAACCTTTGTGACACACAGAATCTATAATAAAGATAAAATAAACCAGGGTTAACGTTATGTCAGTATGTTTTAATCAGGCCGAGCATAAGAGAAGACGGGACATTCGGCTACAATGCTACAATGGCTAACCGAAACGTATGATTAGGGTAACGTTATATCTGGTACATAACAATCACAACACGACAAAATATATAAACATAACGGTTATATCATATATAAATATATATATATAATTATGAAACTATTATGAACTTTTAGCATCCCAGCTTAGGTTGCAACCATTGTTTATATTTAAAGGCTTGCTAGCTACATGCCATGCTTGCTCAATGTGTTGATATGTGAATACATTTACATTAGTATAAAAAACACGATATCAGATCAAATAACTGAACGTTGAACATTGAACGTTACCTTTGTATATTTTTTTCAACCTTGGAAACCAGATCGCAGATGTACCCGAGGCAAGCGTATTGACAACAAAACCTTACACAAGGGGGTGGGAATTCCTGTAGTACTTCTTAAAAGTACATTTCAAAACAAAGGCTACATTTTAATATCATATAGAGTGTATTGCTTATCGATCCGTGTAAAAAGCTATGAAATACATTGTTTAAGAAATGTAACAATAACAACATCTTTTGAACTTTTAACAAGGACAACTATTAACGAACCACTTTTTCTGCAGGATGGTCTGCTTCAGACCTTTACTTTGTAAATAATTGTACTTTGTCTCTGATTTTACTTCCGGGTAGTATGACAGGTTACGCCTACTTCTTTTACTCTCCACCCAGTCTCTCTTTCTGTCCGACTGCCCGGTCTCCTGCTGCAGTGGTTGGGTGCACAAGGTTGGCTTTGGTTCTCACCATCTTGACGTAAGTGTATATGTTGTATGTTGCTTCTATTCGTTTATGGAATGCACGCCATGATTAAGAAAATAGTAGGACATCGAAGAAGCCAGTTTATATTACTTCAGCTAAGCTAGCAAGTCAGCGTGGTTTTCTCCTTATCCCACGGGCCTTCTCTTTAGCTTGTTCTTTGTCTCTTGAAATCATTCAATCTACTTTTTTTTTTTATATAACCCTCCCCCCACGTCCTCCCTCCCCCTTCTTCGTCTTCAGAAATATTTAGTGCAAAGTCATGCTGTCGTTTGCCTAAAATCACAACGCTTTCTTATACTTTTTTTGTGTTTACTATATTTAAAGTATGTAATATAACTAAGTAATGTCAAAATACCAAATAACCTCTTAATTTATGTAGCACCTGTGTATGTGGCATGATTTACACTGGTTTAGTCACGTTGGTGTTTAAGTCGGTCACGAGATTCTCATCATTCCACGACGAATAGTAATCTCTATTGTGTTGGGAAAGCCATGAGAAGTCTACAGACTCCCTACTTCTGCTTTTTTTTTTTAATTACTTAACAAGTGACGGGTTTAACGGGATCAAGACCTTTAGGAAACACTTGTATTGTAGACAAATATTGTATTGTAGACAAATATACATACTACTAGCCCTCAAACCTTGTTGCGCCTCACTGATAGCCCGCTGATTGTGTTCTCTCCAGTTAACTACCACCATAACCATGTCTTCTGGAAGTGCTCAAATCGGGAAGCCTGCCCCTGGCTTCAATGCCACAGCCGTGGTGAATGGAGAGTTCAAGGATATCAGTTTGTCTAACTACAAAGGTGAAGGGCTTTTCTCCTTGAGTTTGTCGTTTGAAACATATGCATGTTAATGATCCATCTTTTTTTATTGGTCTAATAAAAAAAATAATAAGTTTGCTTCCTCTAATTTTGACCAAACTGACTACAAGTGAATTAACTCTGATTGTCTCCTTTTATATTTGTTAAGGGAAGTATGTGATCTTGTTCTTCTACCCTTTGGACTTCACCTTCGTCTGCCCCACCGAGATCGTGGCCTTCAGCGACAGAGTAGAGGAGTTCCGCAAGATTGGCTGTGAGGTCATCGGTGCCTCCACAGATTCTCAGTTCAGCCACCTGGCCTGGTGAGCATGGTGATCTTGTGTCTCCAAATAAAAATGTTCAATCAATTGTTGATGATACCCACAAATGGGAACCACATCTTTGCATTGGCCACCCGCAAGAAAATGCTAATTCTACTTGTATAATGTTTGGTTGAATGGAAAGCTCACGCTGACTTGTATAATTAAATTATATATTAAATATCCACTTTAGTAGATGTTTGATATGTTTTACTGTGCGTTCTAATTGGGACAAGTGTTGCCTAAGAGGTCCTCATAAGCCATGCCCACTCCAGCTTATCATATATCTGTGAACCTGTGTAACGCTGATAAGCCTAAAGGTTTCAGTTTTACCGCGAACGGTTAACAGTCGCAAGGGTTCATCCAACTTTACTTAGAAGGGTCTAGAAAAGTCCATATGTAAAGAAAAACAAGTGGGGCTCTGTGTAAAGAATGGCTACCTGCCAGGGTTTGGGTGTGTGAATAACTGATAGTTTAAAAACTATCGATATTCTGTTTGATTTATATCCTGTTTATTCTAGATGCTTGGCAAACAAAATGATGTAAGTGACCTGTTTTTTTTGCCTGCCCATATTTTCCCAGTTGACTAGCATGTCAAAATATCTCTGTTCTTTAGGATTAACACACCCAGGAAGCAGGGCGGTCTGGGTCCAATGAACATCCCCCTGTTGGCCGATCTCACCCACTCCATCTCAAAGGACTACGGTGTCTTGAAGGAAGACCAGGGCATTGCATACAGGCAAGTCTTTGACTTCTTTTTTTGGTTGCCTTATGTGGTCCTAATTGTGGTCCAGTATTTGGGTGACCTTACGGCAGGATGCTACAAAACTAATGCAATGACTAGGATGGCCGTGCAATGTTTTGGGTCAAATGTGCTGGTTCAAAATGGGTTTGATTTATTCTTTTTAGCTAATGCAAACCAACCTCACCATCCATCTCCCAATCTTTTTCAGGCCAGCTTCCTGAAACAACAGTTCCTTGTTCTCTTGAAACGTTTAAAATGTCTCACAGAATGGACTCGTTTGTCGGCGAACCGGGCCAGTTGGCCAATTATCTGATGGGTGTACTTACCCAGATGTATTGTGTTGCTGGCCAGTTTGCCACAGCTAGGACCAGGTTAAAAGCTTTTTATTGGGGATGAATTGGCATGATGGCCATTATAAAAGGGGCATGGTTAATTACAACAGTAATTACTTGGGCTGTTTTTTCCTTTACTGCTCCCTTATAACATACATTATAAAAGAAGGCAATGCAAACAATGGATTCACTAAACCTGTTTGTGTTGTGTAATGAAGGCGAGCCAAATGTTGATTGTGCTCTGCAACTATCTGAAGGGTGGGTGGAGATACATTTCTAGCTAATTATGCAGAATGCTCTTCAGCACGTTTTACAGGCGAAGCAAAGAAACCTGCAAGTCATCTGCTCTGTGCTCCCATGTGTAAAATGAATTGGGTTTGTTGTTTGGCTCTTTGACATTTTGCTCTTAACTCATTGGGGAAATATGTCCAGTCGGGATTTCAAATGGAGACTATCATCTGTCCTGTTTTTTTTTCTCATTTTTCTAACAGGGGTCTGTTTGTGATTGATGATAATGGCATCCTGAGGCAGATCACCATTAATGACTTGCCCGTTGGCCGTTCAGTAGATGAGACCCTGCGTCTGGTCCAGGCCTTCCAGCACACCGACAAGTTTGGAGAAGGTGAGTAAACTGTCTGTCTATGTCTGTGGTTGAGCAGTATTGTACTCCATGTCCCTATGTTGGCATGTTAAAGCCTTGTATGTCATTAACTGGTAATGTTCTGTGCTCGATACAGTTTGCCCAGCTGGCTGGAAGCCAGGTAGTGATACCATTGTTCCTGACATCAAGAAGAGCAAAGAGTTCTTCTCGAAGCAGTGATTTTCATAATCTCTGAATTCAGATCTATCCATAGCACTTAAGTGTAGATGACAAATTCCTGTCTAGCAGTTCCTTTTGTCATTTAAAACAACCTAACCAATTTGACTTGTATTATTACTGGCGTTAAAAAAATCTTGTACGGATAGTTAACTGTGGACTTTTTTTCCAAGTCTTGAGCACTGAAACTGGTAACACTTAACGTATTCTGGATGGTATTATTTGTATTGTCTCATCATTAATAAAGCATCGATAATGTCTTGGCAGTTCCTTTGTCCCATCAAGTATATTCAATTGTAACTTTGCAGTCACTAGGTGGCAGCATTGGACTACCGTGTTACATTTGTTATTTTAGTTTGTTGCGTTTTTAGTTTTGTCTTACGGGCGTCTAACTTCCAACGTAATGACTAATTTATGGTACCAATATCATACTTGTTGTGACGCGACCAAAGGTTTAGATACAACTAGGCTTTTAAGTTAGCGATTGTGGGGAAAAGGATAACTCTAAACGTAATTGCATCTGATGGTAACCCACCTTCAAATATTTATAAGTGCCTAGCAATGATCATGGGATGTTTTGGGGAAGTAGAAATGTACAAGTGTGGGGAAAGTCCCCTGTTGGAAATAAACCATTTACTGGCCCTTCTGGGGAAACCAGAGTAGTAGATTTCTGGGTTTGACGGGTTTTGTAAGTGGGAGTTCCCGGAAACCTGTTCGTATGACGTTTCCCGGCAAATTTGACCATACATGGGCCTATGTCCTGACGTCAAGGAGGAACAATCCCACGCGGGGACGTGCCAAACTGAAGAGCGGTCTACTAATGTAATTCAGCAAACCAGGTATTGTTGGTTTTACAAAGCCAATAATATTATGTATTTAAAGGCAATTAATAGCAAAATAAACAATGTCATGCATGTGTTCATTAGGGTATAGGCCACCCTAAAAAAACGCCCAACACATATTTCTTTATCTTATTTACTTAAATATATATACTGTACAAAAAAAGACAACAATCAGGCTCGGCCCGAGAAACAAATAACTTAAAATGTACCACATGAATGTGTCAAGGTAACTTGTAAACAGGCAAAGCCAAAGACAAGAACATTATTAAAAACTTGTTTCAAATGCCCTAAGTGTTTCAGTCTTTTATGTGCGCTTTTCATCGTCTTTTGTGGTCCAAGAAGGCACGATCACCCGTCACCCTCATCATATAGCCTACATATAAAGTCAATAGTTTTCCATTGTCCAGACGCACTATAACTTCTCTTATGTGCACGCAGTGTTGCTTTATGACAAGCTCTCTCCTATATTGTCCAGCAAGTTCAGAAAAAGTGCGTTTCTTCAATAAGACTTGACTTTGGGCGCCAGCATGAGTTGACAGCCACTGCTGACATGCGTCATCACCTTTTGCTTGAGCTGGGCCACCTGTTCCCGCAGCACCGACGCCGTGTTGGACAGCCCCGCATTATCGCTCTTCAGGACCTTCACCTTATCTTCTAGCCGAGCGATGCGCTCAAGTTTGCGCCTCCGGCATTTGGTAGCCGCAAGCCGGTTCCTCAACTTTTTACGCTCTGCTTTGATGCGCTCCTGGTTCTCCATGTCGATGGGAGACATCGGCGGAGAGCTGGTGTCACTGCTCTGCATGTCGGGCACCGTCTGGGGCTCTTCTTTCATCCCCCCGTAGCGCTGCGCATGGAGGAGCCCTGCTCCGGGCAGCGAGTGCTGAAAGTGGTGGGAGCCGTGCGCGACGGCTTGTGGATGTTGGGGATGATACTGGTGGTGATGGGGCAGGTAACTGATTGTAGTGGACGGGTAGCTTGGTGCAGAGGACATGTTGGCGTTCGGCGTGCAGTTGCTCAAGTTGGTGTATTCGAGATGGTCGGCTTGAAGTGATGAGCCGAACACCGATGCCGGCGCGGAACACGCAACCCCACCGGTTCCGATGGACACGTTCGGAGGCGCCATCTGGTTCATCTTGTGCAGGTCGTCTAGTGCCTTGACGAAACCGTCTGCGAAGCCCTCTTGCTCCTCTGTAATGCTGCGGTTGTAGACGAACTGAGAAGGCGCCGGGGTCGTGGTAATAATCCCGTTGCTGTTCTGGATGATAAGTCGCTCCAGTTCTGGCGAAGCGAGCTTTAGAGAGCCGACGTCCGCGGTGACAGTCGGATAGAATTCACCATCCGCGGTGCGCAGGTGATGCGACTTGAGGTTTGAGTTGCGATATGAGTCGGAGAAGTTCAGGTTCATATTCTGCTTAAGCAGCTTGTAGTCTGGCAGAGCAGCGCCTGGATGGCCATAAGCAGAGAGAAACGAGTCGTCATAAAAAGGTTGTTCCATTATTGCGGACATATTTCAAAATAGACAAAGTCAAACAGGGCTACAAGTGTGATGTTGCCGGAACACCAACTCTTCGGTGTTCCAAATGATCCCTCTTTTTCAGCAGCAGCAAGTTCCGATGTATTATTATGTGAAGATCAATGTTATCAAACTACAGCAAAACTTCCAATATAGTGGAACAGTACTGTACCAAGTCGTTGCTTTTGTCTTTTGGTGGAATCAAAGCGATGTCCGGTGACAAAATCGGTTGTTTTGGTCCCGCGAATTATTTCTCTTTTTTGTGTGTGTGTGTGTGTGCCACAGTCACTGCGCTCTCGACAGTCGTGGTTTAAACAAATGGATACGTATTTTCGCTTCGTCGTATTTATATGTAGAGGTGTGAAAGCTCTTCAACTTGTAGGTCCCCGCCCATGGGACGCGCTGAATGACGTAGTATGAATGACGTAGTATCCAGGAAAACGGCCACCTATTGGTAGCATAAACGTAAATGATGTAGATGGCCATATGTAGTAGGACTGTAGGCTATTATATTATTGCTACTGTTATTAGATTGAGGATGAATACACACTAACGTAAGTTAAAATATATCTAAATTCAAATCTGTGCGTATCCCATTGTCTCAAGTTTACCACAGCATTGATAAGGAGGACTGCTGCTTCGTCATGCGATCAAAATTGATATCAGTCGGCCCTTATATGGGTATCCTGACTAGTTCCTCCCTGTGAAAGCGGGAAGCCAATCCCTGTTTGGCGCGCTTCCAGGATGCCTCTAGGATGTGGGAGGCGGCAGCAGCGTGGGCGTGCATTTCCACTCTTTCGCCCCACAGGAGAAGTAGCCTATTGAGGTCGCTGCGGCCAAATGATTAAAATACAAAACAAAACAAAATCCACGACGCAAAAGACCAGGGTGACACACAGGGCCAATGATTGATTTCTATAAAGGTATGCTACCCTACATATAGGCCCTTTGTTTTTTTAAACCAGACTTCAAACACCTTGTTTAGTGGGAATAACCCCAACTTTATTCCCCGCGTGATAACCACTAACACAAACAAGACGTAGGTCTAGACACATGTAGGGGATTTATTTATTTGCATTAGCAATTACCTTATTTCATAGGTAATTGCTAATTCAATTACCTATGATGCCATTGTGTCAGAAAGATGTTTTTGTGGTATGGCATGTAGGCTGTTATGAAAGGTTGTTGGGGGGTTGAGTTTTAATCGCAAGGTTAATTTACAATTATGTAGACTACAGGCATCTGCTATAATTTGTAGTAGACCTAGGCTTTTATTCTAGCATGTCATTTGTATAACTTAAGAGTGGGCCTTACTGTTTTCGACCCATTTTAGCCTATTTATATCTATGGTCTTCAAACTGAGTCAACAAGACAACAAAGGAAAGTCAACTACAATTAGGCCTACCTAAATAAAAAGTGTGGAATTGTGCCTCCCAACCTAAATGTGTACGTGCCTGTGTAAACACGTATGGTCCGACACATCGGTGAATGTAGGTTTCACATGAATAATCAATAAGCCTACAGTAATTTCACAAGTTCCCTCGTTGCACACTGCCAAACACGAGCGCTGGGCACACGTGCTTGTGGACATCCACAGCTCATACATCCGATTTTGTCATTCTCCGTGAGTGGAGAGGTAATCCGACTGGACAGCTCCTGTGTATTAATCTAAATACAAGCGTAGGGAAGGCAGAACAAAACAAAGGAGGGACAAGGCCGGGCTGGGGAGGATAGACGCGCTGCCCAGGAGCCCATAGGTGCAGTCTGCTACAGCAAGGGGAGCGTGCAAGGCGCCTCAGGCCTAGCTAAATAAAGAGTCTTCAACCTGTTTGTTGACCATTAGCACATGACTGGGTGCATGGCTGTTGGCAGTGCCAAGTAGAGGAAATAGGGGCAGTTGAGGCGAAGGGTTGGGGAAAGGGTTAGGGGAAGATGATTTAAACACACAGGCCAGGAGGTTATGTTCTCTTGAAGGATCTGAGTGATCTGAAACTTAATTCCCGAAGGCCTAGAGTAACATTGTGAGGAAAAAAAACACAAATTTCTATAGAGGGTTTGGTCCTAGAAAACATTATGCATAGCCTTAACCCACGCATTTGAGAATGAGGATATAGGTCTACTATTAAATCGGATAAATTCTTTCTTTGAAGAAGGTTATACTCACATCCCGTTCCTGTTTGAAGTAATTTATTAAAGCTTTATAAGCACACAAATGGTTGAAAAGCCGGAAGGGTAATGATGCATATTTGTCCTTAACCGCTTCCACTCCCTCC
>OOFG01001785.1:0-12753 GCA_900323295.1 Molva molva | reverse complement strand
GGGCTACTGGTCCAGTTTGGTTTTGATGCTTTAACATGGCTTTAACATGGCTTAGTAAGTAAGTGTCAGAACATTTGCTGTTGTGTAAAGACCCTTTCACACATGCAGTCTTACCCTGCAATGTTCCTGAACATTTCCTGCATGGGGTCATGTGTGAGTGGGAACAGGGATCGATATTCCGTGAAATCTGCACTAGCTATTTACCTGCCGGTACGGCTGTGTTGTGAATGGAAGCAGTGACCTTTCCGGGAGATGCACGTAAAGGGTTATGTCCGTCGGACGTTAGACGCGTTTGAACCAAAGACTCCTCTGACGACGTATTTGACTCCGCGACTGTTTATTTTAACACGCCAATGCATCCAACGCTGTTTTTATGTCCCTTTTAATGTATCGAATGCATGTTTTTGATTCAAGTAATTCACGAAAAAACATTGTCTCGCAAACGAGTTGAATAAATACATTATAAGAACATTGGCAATGGACCAAAACAGCTCCTCGACCGCCATGTTCCTGAAAACAATAATAAGAGACTACTTTCGATGCGTAAAGTACGCATACAGCCTGCCTTGCCCCGTCTGCCTCTGGGCGTCTGGCCTCCGCAGATGGAATTACTGCCATCTGCTGGGCCCATCTATTCCGGCGTTGCTATGCCATTTGTGACCGCGCGCAAGACGGAAATGTCCCTGAACGTAGTTGAATGAATAGTGTAAATCACTAGCGGTGCCTGCAATGTTATCCTGGTAATTTACTGGGCACTATGTGTGAAAGGGGCTTAATATAACAGTGAGTCAATTTCCATTGTTAATGTAAGTGTCGACACTTTCGTGACATTTTGACATGTTAAATTTCCACTATTACACCGTTGATGTATTGTCCTTACATCATGGTATTTTGACTTCAGGGCAGTGTATTATACTTTTTTTTTTTCTGGGGTAAGAAACCTACAATTTTCATTTCAGCCATCACCTTCATTCAAAATGATTTCAAATGATGAGTGTCTAAAGAATACAACACAGCCAGCCAGGCTCGATCAAACCGGAGATATTTTCCTGCTCTAAATCAATTTGGTCAGTGGAGAAAAAGGTGGATAAACCCTTGACATGTACACAGAGGGTATTGTGTTCGAGGGGGAGAGGAATTAACGTGAACAATCTTTACATTGTTATTAAATGGCCAGGTGGTTTGAAAGTATGTATGGGTTGTGTATATGTATATTATTATGCATCATTTCAAATATTTATTACAAAATGAATGGCTGAAAGGAAAATGTTATATTAACTCATGTAAAAATATGCCCTTATTAAGGTTAATACCTGCAAAGATGACCACTAGCTCTTGTTGAAAAAAATGACACCTTGCTCTTGAAAAAGCACTTTCAAGTTCTGTTAAAATACATGTAGTATATAACTGAAAATAATATGTGGATGGCTTAAGTGAGTAAGGTCTATAGTGCATTATTTACAACCACTATTGTTCTTGGTAATGCCATATGAAGTCCATATTTTTCATGGGATTGAGGGCATTAATTGTTTTTGTTTGTGTTTGTTACTCGCCTGGCAATCAACAGTATTATCAAGGTAATGGAGGCTATACCAAGAGGAAGCTGCACTGTAGCATGTAATGCTGTTCAGCATGCATACAGTTAAATCCTTGTGATGCCGTTGTGGGAAATGTGATGTGAGGATTATTGGTTGAGGGGCTATGAGTAAGTCTATTTTTGTGATCAAGTCAGTGCATGAGGTGTAAAAGCATATGGCTTGCTGGTTAGGTTGGTACCGCTGTTTGTGTCTCATACATACTAATGTGTTTGGTAGCCTTTTTAAAACTGCTGCAAGAATCTTTAAGTTAGATTTCAATATTGATCAGGTGAATATTATTTGACATGCTTTTAAAAAGCCACTACAACCAGCAAAGACCATAGTTCATAGTGTGGGGCACCTTGAGGGAGGTGTACTAGGTGGTAGAAATAATATGACCCAGGCATAGAGGAGGCAGTCTAACAGAAAATATTTTATTGAAAATATGCATGTTGAGGGGACGCAACTAAACTCAGGTTCTTCCCGCTCCAGGGTATTGTGCTTGCTCTCGAATGGCAGGTCCACGATCCTGCCTGAACAAACAGGGAGCAGACAGGGGTTCCATTACAGAGAAATGGTCTCTGACCTGTACTGTGTAGTGTCTCCTTTCCACAGTCTGTGGACCCACTGTCCAGTGGGTTGTCTCTCTCTGGAGCTCCACATACGCTCACAGCATCACAGCAATCCCATGCAGTCTGAGGGCGTTTTCACATACAGTCCTCTTCCAACGAACCAAACTCAGTCCTCTTTAAGTAGACCAACAGAAAAGGGGACTCAGTTCTTATAGCATTCACATTTTCAGTTAATTTGGAAGAGGACTCGGTTCTCTTTCTGGTCCACTTCAGCTCTGATGAGGTCTCTGTCGTCTTTCTGTTCACACAATAATTCCTCTGGAGCTCCGACCTTTACTGCTTTTATTATGGGTAGTTTTCACTTGGAACAAGATGGCTGCAGCTATACTTGTCTTCCTGTGGTATTTGGTTAAATAGGCCAACAGAAATAGGGAAAAGGAAGGTCTTGCCGATACCCTTTAGTGAGGTTGTGGGTGCTGAAGAAACCTGCAGGACACAGACACTCAATAAGCCCATGTGTTCTGGGGTGATGGGGTTTTTGGAAATGATTGCAAAAACGGGCAGTACCATCTGGCTTGGGTACCAGAACAATCAGGCTGTCCCAGGAGTTATGAGACTCTTGCCTGAACACTTAAGTTCCAACAGTTCTCTCACCTCTTCCTGAATTACCATCCGGTGGGCTTCCGGAATCCCAAAGAGTCAGAGACGCCCTTTCTTGCCAAGCCGACATCAACCGGCCCGGAACAGTTCGAGAACACTTCCTTGGAAGACTTTTGGAGTCTTGTCTCTGGCAGGGAGACAGCTTGGGGCCCATGTCCGGCATTTCCTTTGGAGGATTTGGATGATGAATGTATACACGGGAGGGTATTTAGGTTCATGCCACCGTTTCAATCGATTCATGTGGTGGACCTGACGGGCCTTGTGACAGCCAGGTGGGCGGACCTTGCAGTTGACCAGAACCATTTCCACTTTTCTAATACTTCATACCAATTAGCCAGGAATTTGCACTCACTCTCGGGTATGAGTCCCATCACCTTAGCGCTGTCCACATTTCAGTCACACAAATCCTCTCTTGTTTTGAAACATTCCCCATCCATCAGGCTCTGGAAGAGACTGCTCTCGACAGCAGAGGAGGCCGTTGGTCTCTGGGGAGCCTAAGAGACCCATAGAGTACAATCTCAGAGCCTTCCATTTTGCCAGATGAGATTTATCCATGAACCAAATTCAACCATGTTGGCATTCATGATTTAGCATAATCTCTTCCCATTTGTTTATCTGTTTCAATCATTTGCTTCAATGTTTGGTTGAACCTTTCTACCAGTCCATTGGTTTTGGGGGAGATTGACGGCGGTTCGTAGTTGTCTTACCCTCAGCCTCTTGCATATCATGCGTAAAACTCGGGACATGAAACGGGACACTTGGTCGGTGAGATCTCATCTGCTCTCCCCTCCCGGCTAAAAAGGAGGAAGACCTCGGACCACGGGGGAGCAAGTGGCGGTCTGCCACAATAGCAACAGTTGGGTTTTATTTAGACCATATGATTCTTCTTCAAGTGTCCTTACAATATCAGTGGTCCACAACACAAGTTAAACTAAATAAGAGAATTGTATTTATTTTGCCTTCTCATATGGACTTTTTATTTTTATTTTGCGTATCAGGGGAAAAGTTAATTTTATGTTGTTGGTGTGTGTGTGTGTGTATTGTTACTACAGCTTGTCTCGTTATGCTAAATGTGTTTGTTTTATGGCCTTGAGAGATGAGTGTTTTGAGTGCAGAAGATGAGTATAATTCCTGCGTGTCTTGTTAAAACACTGTTACCCGTGTGCAACGTATCAAACTTCACGCTTCGCTGATGGGCTCCCACTGCTGACGGTCATGAAAAATCATATTTTATAATTTATTTTGGCTTGGTCTCAAATACCAAACACGCTTCTTTTGAAGAAAAGATTATACTCTGAATTATGGCTAGATGTGTGCTGTAAGATATTGGTTAATTATTCTAAGTGTGTGTGTGTGTAAGTATGCATGCTCCCCATGCCAGTGTCCTATGGGAGAGACTCTGTGACTTCTTGTTTGCCAAATAGTGAATTTGGGTGGGAGGAATCTTCATCCACTCCTGTTGACCTTGGCCAGTGATCCTGTCATTGCTTGGAAATGTTTTACTCCTGGCCCTGTTCTTTTTTTTTTGTGTGTTTTATTATTTGTATATTTGTATTTTTTTATGTGGGTCAAGTTCTCTACTTTCCTAACCACTGTGCACGTAAGGTCCGAGGTAGGCATTACCCACTGTTCTGCACAGTTGATAGAGTTTGGACCAAAGTGATCGGTATTAGTATTATGTTCAGTATTAAGAAGGAAGGTTTAGGGTTTGTTTAGTTCTTATCGGGGGTCCAGTATCATTGAAGCCTTGGGTCTGTGTATAGCAGTGTGGCATCGAAGGGGAATAAGGACCTACCGACCAGCCTGTCTCAAATGTAAACGAGAAGTTGACTCAACCCTACACTGTATTACAAATGTGTCAGATTTTTAAGCTATTTTTATAAAGGGGGGCGGACGTAAAAAAAATACTGTTATTCAGTGTATGTGTGGATATTTGTTTGGCGACAGTATTTTGAGTTTTTTTTGTAAATCATGTAGAAGAACGAAGCTTGCGGACCTGTTGATGTTTGGTACGCATTGCTGTGTAGCCATTGATTTAGCCTGGTGAATTCACCTTATTCAACAAAGTTTACAAAGAAATGGATGTGACTCAACATGTCACTGCAGGTGTGAAACTGCAGCGATTATGATAAGATACTATATTGATAGTCCTCATCAAATCTCAAAACCTGATCTTGTTTAATTTAAGTTGAGTAGTAGAGAAAAAACACTTAAGATTTATTGTGTATCGGCTCATACAGTACACACACACACACACACACACACACACACACACACACACACACACACACACACACACACACACACACACACACACACACACACACACACACACACACACACACAGAGTGTGAACAACACTAACTTCACAAATGTCCTTATATAACCCCTAGTCTGGCAACTTCAATTTGAAAAGCAGCACTCACTGCTAATCACGAGACATATAACAGCAGCTTTTATGCCTTTTTTAATACGACAAACAAAAATGATCTAACGCATGTGGCATCGCTCACACAACCAGGGTTTAATAGAAGTGCAGATGGTAGCTGTGTGAGTGTGGGTGGTTCAGCTGTCTGTGGGGAGAGTAATGAGGGGGTGTGGCTCTCAGGATCTGATTCATGAAGACAGGTGAGTTAGTGGCAGTTGCTGTCAATTAACTAATCACCTGTCGCCCCTTTAAAACTCGGTAGTAGCTGGAGCTAGACCCATGAGGATGAACAGAGTTAGCTGCACAAGAAGACGATGATGCCATTTAGATTGTTTTGTTTCTGTTTGTACCAAAATTAAAAGGTGCCTTAACTGTTATTTCAATCCATGTGTCTGTTTCCTCCTTTACAAATAGTAACACAATTTCCTTGAGTTTACCAAAAGAGAGTTTGAAGGGCACACCATTATCAAGGTACTGGAAGGTAACTTGCCCGAAGGCACTGCATTTTGTCCACAGAAAATTATTCAACATTTTCACAGTTGCTCATCTGGAACCTTGCATTCAATAGACATGCTGGTGTTGTCATTTTGCTAGACTTCCTACAGGGAGCCGGATAGTGTAGTGTTAAGGGTTCCTCTCCAAACCACAAGATACTGTGTTCGATCCCAAATGTCTGCAGCCTACCTGTAAGCCTCTTTGAGCAACATAGACACCCTACATGCTCCTAAGGACCTGTATCAGAACACACTAAATCGCTTTGGATAAAAAACGTCTGCTGAATTCCCAATCGGGGCCTTGTCTTTTCTTCCTCTCCTCTCCCGGCCTGGTTCTCTGGTGAAGGGAAAGTATTTTGGGATTCAACCCATTTCAGCTGGTCCTGGTTGGGAATACACCCGGGAAATGTGTGTGTGTGTGTGTGTGTGTGTGTTCGGCACTTCCACTTAGCAGAGAGGAGGGCTGGGATAATCGACCATCTGGCTGCACAGACACCATTGGTTTGCATCATGCAGAGGCCTTCTGCCTTGTTCATAAATGTATAGTTTTATAGTTTTTATATTCAAGACTGGAATGTGATGGTGTGTGTTTAAAACCACATGGAGACTAAATGAGAAGGGTCTTAATGATAGATTACTCAAGAGTAATGCTACTAGGAATGGAACAGAATAGAATACAGTAGCCAATCAATCCTCTCACATTACTAAATTAAGTGCAGTCTTTAACCTGGAACTTGAATTGATTTAGAATCTACATGTTGATTTCGGATGTGCATGTTGATTTAGAATGTAGTCAATGCTTTTTAGAAGAAAAAGCAAATCAATTATTTTGTTTACTTGTTTAAACTAAGCAGAATAAGATGTTGCTGCTCTTGGATTCAAGACATCGAGTCTCATCCTATCCATTTACTGTATAATGTGTCTGTGGAGCAGGTACATTAGTTAATTGAGTTATTCTGTGATGGTCTGACGTGCAGTGTAGTCCCCACACGTAACCCCACCCCACCCTACTCTCCTCCACCCGTGTTTATGGTGTAGCTTATGGTTGCCACCTCATCGTAGACGATGGACCAGCTACGAAATACGCGGATAAATATTTATTAGTGAAGTCTTGATTTCACTAATATGCTCGATTGATTGATTGATTGATGCTCGATTGATTTGTAACACCAAGTGTTTGTCAATAAACGAGTCATGTGCACAAAAATGCAGATGCATCATTCTGCTGTGTGATAATATTAGAATCATATGAAGAGCCCTACCTGTCCCATACGCCTTGGTGACCAACCACTTTAGGCTGCAACCAATCTTGGCTCTTGCGAAGTCGTAGTGATCAAAAGACTTTATTGCCGGAGCAATAAATATCTTTTTAACATCCTTGATGTCTTGAACTTCACCCATATTTCACTTCTTGGATTTAAGCTCCCTATTAGGCAATAGAGAACGATGGCATTCCCCCTATTATAATTTCATGCAGAATAATTGACTTGTTGAGATGCAGTGCCTTTCTTTACAACTGTCCACAAACAGCGGAAAATAAATGTTTCAACGGTTGTCTACATAGATATTTGTCCCTGACTTCACGTTGCCATATTGCCTCGCTGTTCTTTGTATTTTCCAATCATTCTCCGCCGCGCAACCAATTCAAATGGGCTGGTTCAGAATAGATGTTAAGGTTCCCCTTGGAATTCAGATGGGATTCAGCGTCTTCTTCGCCACAATAATAACGAAAGAAGAAAAACTCCACATTTGTCCTTTATGAGTCGCGAGTCACGCACTTCTGTTCATGTTTACACATTCCTTTAAGAATAGCCCGTGTTTTTACGTCCCGATTGTAATCAACCACTGTGAGCCTTGTTGCGGTTTTCCTGCCGCACTGTCTCCAGACTCGCAGCGGTGCGCCTGCGCCGACCACACAGACAATTTCTTTTTTAACAGGTTATAATAGAGGGTAACGTGCTTCTATTACAGGCATAAGAGACGTCTATATAGAGAACATGGCAAAGAAATAATTATTGGATTATATTATTATAATTATTATATTATTATATATATTTACCAACGCGCCCTATGAATGGCATACTTTTTGCCATGTGCTGTTTTGTTTCCCACTTTCACTAGACACACACACAAGAGCAAACATACCCAACCGGGTGCGTGCTTTAAATGTACTTAACACGGAGATATTTGTTCATAGAAACAGAATATATTATAATTTGTATCAGAATAGATACAAATCCTACAATATTAAGAAACTGGTTTAGGGTTTAATAACGATATTGAATCTAGGAGAGCAATTCTAAAACTACAATACCCAGCATGTAAAGGGCACTGTACGTCATCAGCGGGCGCCAAGATGTTTGTTGTCATTTAGTCGTGGTGAATAATTCCAAGATCTGTATTTGTGTGTATGGAAAATGTAATAGCGTTGGATTACTTTACAACTTTACGTCTACCTCAACACCAACGTACCGGATTTAATGCAATCAATTCCATCCCGTGTATTGCTTTGTAGTTAATGAGTCCTGGAAGATTTTTGTGAAAACACGACAAATAACTTAAAAAGCTAAAGGTATGCTGCAATAACTGTTGGCCGCCTTACGATACCAAATTCATTCCTTACGTCTACAGAGTAAACAATCTAAAACATGTTTATGCCAAGAGCTCTGAAAGTGAAGAGACCCACCGAGGGTCCACGACAAGTTCCTACAAAAAAGAGCAAGGTGCAACAGGAGGAGAACCAGGAACCTATCGGGAGTCCAAAGATCCAGGAGGATCTCGAACCAGCGTCTACATTACCATTACCCCACGAGAAGGTGATCCCCCCAGAAGAACCCCAAACCCAAAAACTGGCAACATCATCATCATCAACAACAACAAAAACACAAATATCGACCCATGCAGAGGCCACATCTTTGGAAAAGAGCCCATGTCCCGTTAAAAGTAGTGACGGTTCTTCCTCGGGCGAAAGTGATGATGATGAAGAAGAAGAGGAGGAACCGGTCAAGTCGTTCCGAAAGAGCCAGCGATGGCCCGAACCTGGCGAACCGGTCTGCGTGATGTGTGGTCGCTACGGCGAGTACATCTGTGACAGCACCGACAACGACGTCTGCAGTCTAGAATGCAAGGGTAAACACCTGACCAAGATGGGTAAGGGCCTTGGAGTGGACTCCTTTAACCACAAACAGGAAACAACAGAAAAGACGAGTACTCCTCCTCGGCAACAGTCAGAAACCACAGGTGTCCAAAACGAGGTGGGGTACGTGTACAAGGAAGACCCGTTCATATCGGGTCTGACAGAAGAACAAATGGACCGGATTAAGCGCGAGCTTGGCATTGCAGCCCAGGGGACAGACGTGTGCAGACCGATCGTGGAGTTCCAGCACTGTGGGTTCCCTACCACGCTGGGGGGCAACCTGAAGAAGGCGGGCTACGAGGCGCCCACACCGGTCCAGATGCAGATGGTGCCGGTTGGCTTGACTGGGAGAGATGTGATTGCCAGCGCCGACACTGGCTCTGGAAAAACTGTCGCCTTTCTGCTACCTGTAGTAATCCGGGCACTGGAGGTAGGATAGTGTCATTTACATTGACCGATTCATGTTCTTTGAAAATAGGTAATGAGATTTTGTGTTTTGTTTTGTGCTTTGCAATAGCATATTGATTTTTGGATTTGATGGGTAACCACCTTTTTCTTTTTAACATTATTTGTCTCGTCTTTTCAGAAAACAAGCGCAGAACCGGCAAGCCCGCTGGCTCTGATCCTGACCCCCACCAGGGAGCTGGCCATCCAGATCGAGCGGCAGGCCAAGGAGCTGGTGATGGGCCTGGCCAACATGAGGACAGCCCTGCTGGTGGGAGGCATGCCCCTGCCTCCACAGCTCCACCGCCTCAAGAGCACCATCAAGGTACAAACTCCACCTCTATGTTAAGTTCTGCCATTTTATCCCGTATGTTACAAAGCTTTAATTTGTCTTTTAGATAGTCAAAACATTGATATCAAAAGCAGTGGGAGGATTATCCCACTGTCTCTTATCCACTTGACTTGATATATTGTGTTGTATCTTTTCTACTTTTACAATGGATCTCCTTCTCTCCAGATCGCCATAGCAACTCCTGGCCGGCTCCTGGAGATCCTGAAGCAGAAGGCAGTGAAGCTGGACAAGGTCAAGGTCGTGGTGGTGGATGAGGTATGGGTACTAGCTAGGACAATATAACCTGGCCTTGGCCTAGCGTTTGGATAAGAACTTATTTAAGAAAATATTTAAGTTCATGCATCACGTGATGTAACAATGTACTGTGGGCCTCGGCCCTACTATGACTATTTAACTGTATTTTTATACACACGCCTATCATTTCAGCATTGAGACCCATTTAAAAAGGAAAATTTGTCTCTGATTTCCGGCCCCCAACTCTTGTGTTCCTGTGCTGGTCTGCAGGCGGACACCATGCTGAAGATGGGCTTCCAGCAGCAGGTCCTGGAGGTGCTGGAGCACGTCCCGGAGGAGCGGCAGACCCTGCTGACCTCGGCCACCATCCCCGAGGGCACGGAGGAGCTGGCGGGGAGGCTGACTCGCGACCCCGTCCGCATCACCATCGGGGATAAGAACCAACCCTGCACCAATGTGCGGCAGATCCTGCTCTGGGTGGAGGAGCCCTCCAAGAAGAAGAAGCTCTTTGAGATCCTCAATGTATGTACAGAATGGGAGGATCTCTCAGTCAATATTAGACTGTAAATATCTGAATATTTACTGCTACTGGTTCGTTGTTTTGCTACAACCTATTCCTCTGTCTGAAGACCAACAGACATTTGGTTGAGGGAGGGAGAAGAGAAATGTCATTGAGCGTTGCTGCTCTACTGTGTGATACGGTTTTACCAGTGCCAACACTTCCAACTCTAATCTGTGTCTGCCCAGGTCATTTGTATGCGTGTTTCTCGTAGAAAAAGCAGACTAAAACCCGTTCACTCTGAGTTTGATCAGGTTTCTCGTGGAGTGTGACTAGGCTTGCTGGACCCAAGACTTACTGTATGAAAATAGATTAAGTTTAATCTCCAATCCATTTTTCACAATTGCTAATAATTAACTACAAGTACTTCCAGGTGTGGACTGTTTAGTTGAACAATCCCTGGTTCTCCTCTCTCCTCTAATACCTTAATCCCAACCTCCTGCCATGGCTCATAAGCCATTCAGGTGGAGCTTTTTTGTCCTTTGTTTATTTGGGGAAGGTTTTTTTATTTTTTTTCGAGAATTTCAGTTGAGTCAGCTGTTTGGGCTAAAGAGTGAAACAGTGAGTGGGGGTGCCTGGGTTAAAGCTTATGTGTTTCAGAAGGACATTATATCCTTCTCTTATTATATTACAGACCTTTCTCTGGGACCTTGAAACGTCTGGGCTTCTCATGTGTGGAGATACATACTTTTTCACTCCATCTGGAAGACTAACAAGGCCTTCCGCTGATGGACTGAGAAGCTCTTAACTCCTTTCTGGGGACCTACGTCTTCTCTGGGGTCACCCATTCATTCATTCGATCTTGAATGTAGTTGTTTGGAAGGGCCATGGTAACCATGGCGACCTGCTTTTTGTTGTGAAAGGTGGGGAATTCCTAGCACGCTAATGACCAGTCCCTACTGGACTATACAATGGACTGGACTATATTTGGACAGCCGTCGCTTAGTCAGCCTCCCCCCTATCCAGAGGAAATGGGTGGGCCCAGAGCCATGGCCGCACCTCAGGAATTAAGGCATTGGTTTGTACCATTCTGGTACCATTTATACAGGGCAGGGCAAAAGGAGAGGTGTTTTCATTGCTCAGTTGATGGATGGTGTTGAATAAACAGGGAGTTTTCTTTTCACTTGATGGGCAGCGAAAGTGCTAGTTCTTTATTTAGGAATTTGCGCTTGAATAAATATGTCGCCCAAAAACAGTGATTAGAGTATCGAATCACCTTAGCCAGGAATGCTGGAATGTTCTCCCTTTCTATCAAGGAGAAGAGAGGTCCTGAAAAATGTTAAAAGGGGATCACTCTCACTCTAATTACATTTGGGGTGGTGTTTCAGTTTGATATATTTGCAGATACACGTGTTTTAAATCTGGAAAGATTAAAACAAGACATTTTATCGGATTTCCCTTGCAAAAGTGGTCCTCAAACTCATTGAGGCGAACCTGAATAAGTAAAGCTTTAATAAAAAAAGTTAATAAAACACAATAGTACACTGAAATGTACTATTTGAATTAGACTGAATTCAGATACTATGCTACAGGTCAGTAAAGAGCAGGTAGTCCAGCCTGTCCAGCCACAGTGTGCCTTCAGGTACACTGTGGACATCAAACCTCGTACCCTAGCCACAACTCCATCCCCAAATGATCGCATTAACCTTTTCATTTGTTTTATTCTCTCTTGGACGTGAAAAGTTAACAAACTGAGTTTGCTTCCTCCTTATCCCTGCATATCAAAACAAAATGACATGAACACACCTTGTTATCTGATGGTATTCCAGGACCGAAAGCTGTACCAGCCGCCAGTGGTGGTCTTTGTGGACTGTAAGTTGGGGGCAGACTTGCTGTGCGAGGCGGTAACCAAGGTGATGGAGCTGAACACGGTGGCCATCCACTCGGACAAGACCCAGTGGGAGCGCAACCGTATCCTTAAGGTGAGGCCAAAAGATACGGAGGCTCAGGGCACACATGTCCCCAAAAATGACATGTGTTGAAAAACATTTGCGAACCTCTTACAGGTATTGCATTACACAATGATCCATTGACCCATATGATTTCCAGGGTCTCCTGGAGGGCGAGTTTGAGGTGGTGATCAGCACCGGAGTGCTGGGCAGAGGACTGGACCTGGTCAACGTCAAGCTGGTGGTGAACTTTGACATGCCCTCCAACATGGACGAGTACGTGCATCAGGTAAATTCCGCAGCAACGCGCTTCATTTGAAAGGCTTACACATCAGCTGCTGTGGTAGTAATCAGTGTACATCCTAAATACCTTGCAATTGTATTGTATTTATTTTTAGTATAGTATAA
>OOFG01001778.1:0-12983 GCA_900323295.1 Molva molva | reverse complement strand
CAAGCTAATATTCACTCCAAACCTCCAATTGACCAATCTAAAGTACGACTTGTTTAATGATCTGGTTCGAAATGAAACAAAATGAAAGTAATAAAGAAATGCAAAAAGGTATTCCACATTTAGGAATTCAATCAAGTTTAATGGTTGCAACAACCCCATTTTTGATATGAATAATATTTATTTTTAACAACTGATCAATCAGATTCAGTGTACTCAACTCAAATTATCTTCAAACAGAAACAAAAGCAACAGAAGATGTTTACCATGGATCTACAAGCAGCCACCAAACCTCACTAGACGGACATGGAAGAACCAGACCCAAAACCAGATCCACTAAGGGAACCACAAACACATTGTTCTGGATGGCACCTGTGTCCAGCCCCCACATGGACTGATCCAGGCTACACAAGTACTGGATCAGAACCATCTCTGTTATTGTCACCGCAGAGATGGGATAGGTTAACGGACTGGTTCCCAAGGATGCCCTGTGTATGTCCCTGGTGGTCCCTTAACCTTCCATCAGCACAACCAACAGAATATCTGCGGGACTGGACTCCAGCTCTACGTTCAGGGGAATATCGGACTCTCAGTGGGGCTCCTGTGGTTGAGATACCGGAGAGGCAACAACGGACATATTTCCCTGGTGCTCTGCAACATCCCTGGTCGGGGGAACCTTCTAGTCCAGGTTTTGGTCCCTTGTCCTGGTCTTTGGAGTCCATACCACCAACTGCCATGTTCCTGTCGCCATATTCCTCTTATTCTCCGGCGATTGTAGCACAGATGGAGTCAGTGATGGAGTATTCTTCTCGGTTCGACCTACCACCTCCACCACCTTTCTCCTCCTACCAGGTAACCATGGAGATGGCCCTCCCTAGAAGAGCAACATACAACCCGCTCAACCGAGAGCAGGTCCATAATGGAGATCCACCAGCTTCCCAGAGAGCCAGTCTGCGACTGTTACAATGTCCACCTACTTCAGCCATGTGGGATCCACAGCCAGATGTCAGTTGCACCTTCATGCCCTCCTTCATCGACCACCTGCCATTAACCTCACCAGCCTTCTCCCCTTTGACCTCCTGGTCCCAAAGAACCCGATCTATTCCATCCTCACATTACCTTGGCAACAGAGCTGGTTCTAATCACTGGTTGGCTGAGGAACAAGATTCTGATCTCAGTCTGGTTGGACCAATCTTCACAACCAGCAGTAATTTGAGCCTTCAGACAGACGTCAGCCAGAGGTCAGTTGAGTCTGCTAGGTGTCTCAGTGACAGATCAAAGGTCAATAAGGAGTACCCTGCAGAAACGGAGAGGGAACAGAGTGCAGTGCAATCAGGATCCAAAGGTCAGTGTGTCTCGCATGTAAAAGTGCACGTCTTTTACCTTGCACACACACCCAAGGGGTAAACATGTAAACTAAATAACTCCTCAATTATACCATCTTCTCTCCACCACACTTTATTTAAATACATATTTGACACCTTCATCTCCTACATCCCACAGTCTTAGCCCTTTAGAATAATCCTTAATGAAGATAGATACTTTATTGATCCCCTCGTGGGTAATTCATTCACATAATCATCAGTGATTGATAGGTTAAATAACCCAGGTTCCTCCTATCCCAGTTCATTAATTACACACATCTTTGACATGTTTGCCTCCTTCTCTTGTCTGACGTCACACACAGCGAACGACCAGATAGCGAGGACGTCCGCAGGAGATGAAAATGGAGTCATGGAGGTGGCCGGCTGGGACCCACTGAGGAGGAACAGGAGGTCCAGACCCTGGCATTCCACCCTGGACCTGGAGAGCCTGGCAGACATGGGGTACCAGGGCTACACAGAGATAGTGGACCCCTTTTTCGTCCCTCAGGTCTGGTTGCCATGGGAACAATGGGCCTTTTTTTCCCCCAGTGGTTATTTATTTATTTTAAGCCAAAGTGAGACTAACCAAGTGTAGTAAGAGTAATTGAGTTTTACATTGTACATTTCTTGAATACATTTGTGCAGATCCCAGAGCGATCAGAGACCCTGGATGGAGAAGTCAGTGGAGACTGGTCCAGCGAGTACGAAGATGAAGAGGAGATACCCGAGGAGGAGACATGGAGTTGCGCGTTCATGGAGTACCTTGATGAATTGTGCAGGGATAAGGACTTTGTCTCAACGGTAGATTCTCATTAAAGCCGATTACTCGCATCACATTACATCTCCATAACTCAAACAATGAATGCTTTCTCATTAACAAGGCGGTGTTGATTTTCATTCCTGAGAATTCTTCGGCTCCTTCGGATCCTTGTATGTCGCTTTGACACTCCCCGTCCATTGGATGAAAAATAACTGCCAACAACCAACACTTTGTCAGGCTCTGCTGGGTCACCTGTTAGCTAGCAACATTAACCCCTAGATCCTCCAGGTTTACCCCCTGTATTAGTACATTTCACATGACTGTCATGTGAAACTGTTTGTGTTGGCCCAAGGTGGGCTCCATACTGGACGTGGCGTACCTGGACTCCCCAGAGCCGACGGAGCTGATTGGATCAGAGCATGGAGAGGTGATGTCATTTGCACTTTGTTTGATTGTCACTGTTGCCCCTTTGTGGGTTGCCAGCGCTCTATAGATTACCAGTAAGAACTTGGTTTTCAATACCACTGTTTGCAGTTCCCAGTAGCCCTTACGGAACTAGATTCTTACAATGTAAAAGTAATGGTCTACCTGCCAAGATGTCTGTGGGGCACATATAGAGCATACATATACAGTAGGTGAAAGATAACCTACCACCACAAATGTAGAATCGTTTGTTTCTGTTCTCTAGACGTTTCAAGCAGATATTCAGCAGACAACAGAGGGGGCATCTTCCAGTGACGACGGTGCCATTTCTGAGTCTGACAGCACAGGTTCTCTGGCTGAGGTTGTCCTTACAGGTCATTACACCAAGATTCCAGCACAGAACGCCGGCTGGGGTCCTTCCTGTGCTCGAGAGTCACCGTCTGCCGTGCCGGCCCTGTCTCACGACGGCGGTGATCAATCTGGATCGGAGGACGTCTGGCAGAGTTGGTTAAAATATATAGATCCACCGCCGGCTCAACCGCCTAGAGCCCTACTCGGTGATCCTCTCGTCTCGGAGCGGGCACCCATCTCCCCCATCGACGGGGAAGTCGAAGAACCTGACCTGAGCGACTCTTCCGATGACCAAGGCACGGACCTCAAGCTGTTCTGCTCAGAAGTCTTCTCCCTGGGGGCGGTTGGGGAGACCGAGATGGAGGACCCAAGCCCGGGAACCGAAGGGACAAACAAAACTTTTGAGTTTTGTTGGGAGCACTTTGACGACTCAATCACGGGCGCGGTTGACGACTCGAAGTGCGATGATGGAGTACTAAAAACGATGGGCAATTTAGTGAACGAATACCCGTTCCCTTCTCCCCCACACCTCTCCAAACTCACCCCGCTGGTGTCCCCCGCTGGTCCCAGTGCCGTGGCACCTTCTCCCCTTTCAGGTGTTGACGTCAGTGACCCGTTGATCATCATCCCAGCAGAACCAAAGAGGAGAGAAGATCCAGAGAATGAGACGCAGAGAGAGGATGAGGGAGGCGGGTTGGATGCCAGCGAGTTGCGATCCGCTCCATCCGAGGAAGGGTCATTGAGCGTTACACATGGCAAGTTGGCCAGCTGGAGGGACAGGGAACAATGGGGTCCTGCTCAGAGTACTGCCTCACCCAAGGATAGATATTCAGATGGAGCAAGAGGCATGAACGCTCTGCATATGGATGGTGGAACTGACGCCATATTAGAGAAAATGAGTGTGAATGCAACCAAAGCCTTTCTTGAAATTGATTTGCAGGTCGATGTCACCGGCCTTCCACCATTGGACATCGCTGATAACGATGAGGATGTGTCAGTAGATTGTGAGGTGGTGCAACCTGAAGACAAAGCTATTCTTGCGGTTTGCAGTGAAGATGTACATGAAGCAGACTCGCTATCCCCAGACTGCCTAGAGAGCCGACCTGCGTCCACAGACTCTACTGGACCCTTTGAGGGGTGTAGTGGTGCTCTACCACATACGCAACAACAACCATCCATTAGCACATTGACTTCTGAACAGCCCGTTGTCCATCCAGAGAACCAGGCGCCCTGCTCCCCCTCACTGGGGGAACAGGCCTTGCCCCTCGACCTTGATATGAACCCAACCAGTTTGTTTTCAGGACCTCTGACCAGAGCGAGGAGGAGAAGCAGGATGTTTGAAGGCGGGGAGGACGTGGAAGAAGAGAAAGACAGACTTGCAAGCGACACATATGCGGGTAAACGGGCATGTGAAACACAAGAGGTAGCCGCTACGAAGGGCAGTCCCTTCTCGTCCCCATCGTGTCCTGTGAGAGAGGGACGGGAAAGTCGAAGGGATGATGACCGAATGAAAATGTCCAGCCCAATGAAAAGAAGTAAATCATTATGTAAAATAACCAGAAGCCTTGGGCCACCAGACGAGGGAGGGACATTACAGACCGCGACCCAACCTGGAGATCTAAAATGTCAGATATACAACACTTGCAGTACAAATAGAAGATGTAGTCCGAGGTGGGCTCTGCACTTCAAGACATCATCATCATCATCATCCTTATCAGGCAAAAACGGGACTGCAAGTCTTCTTCTGGAAAAAAACGAGCAAAGACGAGACAATGCACAAGATGGAAAAGAGAGGTTTGTTACACAAGCTCCAGGAAAGGCAAGCAGTCACAAAACCCCAGAGAAATCCCTGCGAGAGAGCTCGAGCAAGGTGCTTTTCTCAGACCCCAAGTTATGCACCATGGCAATTTCTTGTGTTACCCCAGGGTCAATCCATCTGACCAGAAGGAAGACCCATCAACTCCTGATAGAGAAAGAGAAGGAAATGGCAATTTACGATTTGGCAATGACTTCCGAGAAGGCTCCCAGGGCCATCCCTAGGCTGAGGAACCGTAGCAAAACGTTGAGCCCATTGAAGCTACCCCGATGGAGGACCACCGCTCTTGGGAAAGAAGAGTCTGGGCTCAGAGAGATTACGGCGTTGTCCGACACGTCAGGTCTGCACACACCAAGTCCGACGAGATGTTTGAAAAGACGTCCAGCGAATGAGAACGCCTCTGCCAAAGAGAGTCTTGTCACTTCCCCACCGAGTCCAGTGAGGGAACAAAGGAAGTGTCCAACGGATGACAAGAGGAACGAAGACGAGAATGACGAAAATATGTCAAGTCCAAGGAAAAGGTTACGGGGACTTGCAGTGAAAGAGAATGGCGATATCTTCACATTCCAACAAAGTCCCATGAGGGAACGAAGGAAGTGTCGAATTTATGACGAGTGGAACGAAGAGGACAAGGAAAAGACACTGAGTCCGACGAAAAGATCAAGAAGGGGAAGGAGTGATGTGGAGGACGACCGAGAGAGCGCGAGGAAACCGAATCCTGACGGGGAAAAATTCAGCGAGCAAGTTGGCGATGGAAACCATTCATTGGTCAAGGTGAACACCGATCCCCAGAAGGCCTTGCTGTAACTGAAGCCGAGGGAGGGGAGGGAACCGCCAGAAAAGCTGAACACAGATACCGAAGATGGGAAGAGAGAAGGTGCAGCCAAAGTTAGCGAATAAGGTCAATGATTTCCTCGTCTCGTGGAAGCCGAGGTTAGCGGTTGGGAGGAGACATTGGAGGGTTAAGAAGGCAGTCGATGAGAAAGGCGGGGCTAAGGGAGGAGGAGGGTGTGGGTAGGCCTGCCTTAATGTGAGATGCAATTTTTAGCATTCTGATTTGGACAAGAGACGTTTTGTAACACCAACAAAATGAGGAGACCGCTAGACGTGTAGATATAATTAAAATTCACAGTTTAATAGGTTGAATGTAAAAATATATTAATATGCATACAAAAACACTTTTTGTACATAAAACAGTTTTTGGAACAACAAAGGATTTTACACGCACGCACGCACGCACGCACGCTATCAAGGAGGTAAAGAAAATACGAAAATCCACTTCAACATAAAAAAGATTTACACCATAGCGACACAATGTTTCCCTTTTTGGCCCTGTGCACCTTACTGTATACATCAGTGTATGATCTTAGCATTTAGTAAACAGACTTTAAGGCTTTTCATTAAAAAGTCAAATTCCTCCCAACATAAAAATGGTTCTTACATTAACAAAATATATTAAAAATAATAATCTGCATAACTCATTCACAGCTTTGCTGAAATATTATTGCACTTAGGAGAAAATAAACTATTTGTACAAAGCCCCGAGTTGTGTTGTTTGAGCAGAATATACCCTGGGAAGTCACAGGACTCGCCTAGCAACAGTCCTATTGCCCACAACGAAAACTGATCACAAAAGGCACTAGCAAGACGCCCCAAACACACACGCCTCAGTCCACCTTCTTATTGGACGAGGGAGCCGTGTTGCCGTTGGACATGTTTCCGTTGTTGTTGACCGCCTTCCCATTGGTGGAGGAGGAGTAGGGTGGCGGAGAGCCCGCCTCCTCAGGCTTCAGGTATTGGTTTACCACCACCTGATAGGTCGGGTGGGTTGTGAGTACCCTTAGCAGATCCTCTAAAAAGGGATAATAAGACACAGAAAACTTAGTTAGTTTCTAATCTCCGGTTTTATTTGGGATGACTAAAACAGTGCATAAAAAAAGTTTAAACAAGGTGTATTGAAATGTCAAAAATGTATTATTTATATTATTTATGCCCATATGATGTAAGATAAATGTATATTTAGATCTGCCAGTGTTGGGCAACATAAGCTAAAACAAAAATAAATATGATGCATGCATTATTCAAGAGAGAACGGATGGATACGGTAATTTCACATGACAATTCACAGACTTCAAAATCAACACAAGTTATTTTTATTTAATTGGAGAATATAAACTGATCACCCACCTTCAGTGAGCTGTTCGTCTCTGGATGCGGCGGCAAAGAGCTGAGCCGTGTCGCGCTGTGCAGCGCCCAACAGTGCCCCCATGAGCCCAGACAGCGCCTCTGCAGGCAGGTGGCCTCGGCACTCCGGGTCGTACATCTGCAAGACAAGTTAGGATGCGTTCAACAAAAACAGGCTCAAACAAAGTGTCTGTCACATGGATAATTAAAATATAATGAATGCACTAAGTTGTTTTTATCATCATGTTTTTAACGGCAGAGCAGCTTATATAACATTTTTTTTTACAAACATGCAAGTTATAAAAAGGACTTAGTTTAAAAAACATCTCCTTTTTTATACCATTTGTTGAACCTCAAAGTCACTTTCAACGGCATTACGGCATCAGAGAAAGGCGACAAGATTCAGAGACGCATTTTCACCCAAAGTTTCAGTCATATCACTATTTAAACATGTCCTTGGGTTTGTGTGCATAAAAGGTTATGGAAATCTGGGTTACACAAACCAAGAGTTTGCCTAGAAAATGAACCATTAGGAGGGAGTGAGTGAGAGACATACGTTGAACGCCACATGCAGGATGGATTTAAAGGCCATGAGGCCCGAGGTGTTGGCGAGGCTCACGTACAGGTGTCTGAGGTCCACCGTGTTGTCCTGAGGAGAAACAAAGTACGACATCAAACACAACAGTCGTTCCTAGACATTTTAAAGACCCACATATCCACTTACAAGCGAGCCTGAGAACTGTCAAAGCATTACAATCCAAAAATCGGAGTAACGCCTGAACATGTCAAGTGCTGTACAACCAAACATCTCAAGGATACAGGGCCCCACGCCCTCGACTGGGACCGTCAAATGTCCTTACAACAAGAGGCCAAAAACATGAGAAAACACAAAAGTACACAAGGCCCTTTCATCCAAAAACGACTCGCTCATCCGTTCTGTCCCCAAACACGCGTCATTAAGGAGCCAAGCAGGACCGGGGCAGGAGGGCCTCTCCCAACGACGGCCCTCGGGTGGACCCCGTACCTTGGAGTAGAGGGCGCAGATCCGTCCGGCGGTCAGCGGCTCCTCCAGACGCAACATGGCCGCCAGCTCCTCGGCCCCCGCTTTACAGCCCAGGGCGCCCGAGAGACGCGCGTCCAGCACGCCACGCAACGCCGCCATGGCGTCGGCCACGCCCACTCTGATGGGGGGAGGAGGGAGGGAGCGGGGTAAGATGGAGGGAGGAGGAGGAGGAGAAGAGCTTGGAGAGACGATTCGAACACTTTTGATTTCGTCCCCCTCACCCTGGCACTGATAATACCAGGCTGAACTCCGCATTTGGCAACACCGAACTTTGTGTTAACTACGTTTAGAATGACTTCTTCATTTAGACACAACGCCCACACACACACCCACTTACCCATCTCGTCGGAGCAGTGACAGGGCTGCCTTGGCGGGGGGCTCCACGGGAAGGGAGAGACCCCCCAGTTTCCTGACAGGCACCCGGCCCTCCATCACGTAGTCTGTAGCCGGGAGCCCCAGAGACCTGCAGAGTTGTACAATGAGGGATTTTGCAGTCAGCTTCTGTCTAGTACTGGTCAGACTTCTACAAGAAGAGGGTAATTACCCCCGCACATTTTTCTAACATGCAGCAACAAACAAGACAAATACAATATTAAAGTTGAAATCCAATGATCCATATTCATTTGCTCAAATCGAAACATGGCCGCCGCTGATTAAACAGCAGCGAATAAAGAAGTATAAATCGATGAACAATGACTTGAATCACATTCCGTTTATAAAAAGGTGTCTTACCTGGCCATAAGTTTCTGGACGTTGTTGGCGTAGAGGTTTGGGTCGTCCTTCTCCTCCTGGGAAGGGGTGTACACCGGAAGGTACTGGAACACATCAAGACACACCCACTCAGACCACGTCCAATAAAAGACATAACTTATTTTCCTCTCTGGCGAGATCACGTTCTGAATGAGATCTCATGCCATGAGGGATCTCACGGTGTGTAGTCCTACCTCGATTGTGACCTTGGTGTAGAACTGGGACGTGGTGTGCCACAGGGCTTCAACCCTGACCAGCAGGAAGACAAGAAGACACTGAATCAACCAACCGTTCAACACGGAACTGCAATCTAGCCAATCACTCGCGGGAGGTGCCTTAAAGCCGGTCACCAATTGGTTAGGGTCTAGGGTCAGTGTGTCCTACATCCAATCACAAGAGACCCATGGTAATATTTCTGGTCAAATATTTTAATTAATTTGAGACTGTAACTGTGATTAAGGGCTGTGCAAATAAAATTGAAAAAGAAAAAAAGGATGGGACTCACCATGTGGTTCCCTTGTAAGTCCACCGCATGGTATCCTAGCAACAACGCAGAGATGGCTTGATTAAACAGTGAACAGGAAGTTCCACGCCACAGGAGTGTGTGTGGCCATAATAAATCAATGACCTACATACACCATGACTGTACAGACAAATAGACCTCGCCTTAAAAGCAAACACATTATCATGATACCCTAATGTCAAAGTCCTACACTGGGAGCAGGGGCACAAATCTAGACAATCACTTGTTTTTTTGTACAACAAACGATTCTGGTTGGTTCTTCACACGTGCGTTCAAACGTCAACCCATTTTGTCAGTCGATCAAGTGATTGCTGCTGCGGTTTGTGTGGCGGACATCTTGCGTGAGGAAGGTGGCGAAGGCGGGGTGCCAGGTGTTGGAGGAGGCGGGGTGTTTTGTGAGGGTGAACTCTCACCAGCTTGTTGGGGTAGGACAGCAGGACCGGCTGCACCGGCACTCCGGCAAGGAAGGCACCTGAACCCGGATAAGAGACCGGGAGAGAGAGAGAGAGAGAGACGGACGTGAGAGATTTCAGAGAGACAAAAAGAGAAAGACAGACAAGATCAGTTGAAGACAGTGAGAGAGAGATCCGATCAGGCTAGACAGAGAGGAGCAACAGAGAGACAATGTGAGACCGGTAGAGAGCCGGACGGAGACAAAAAACGATCCAACGTACCGGGTTTGAACTTCATGAGCACCGTCCCATTGGTGGTGGTGCCCTCTGGAAAAATCAGCATCTAAAGAACACCACCCACAACTGCATTAACACACATGCCACACACACCTGAAAACCACAGGCACAACAAATAAAAGCCAATAAATAAAGAGGCTAGTTGGTTGACACTTTTATCCAAGTGTTAAAATAGTATGAGTGCATATATTTCTTAGCATGGGCCCCAGTGGGAATTGATCCCAAAACCTTGGTAGGTTAGAACTTGTTACGTTTCCCAAACAAAACATTAAGCGGTATGCCAAGATTAGCTTGAGGCCTCCAAAAGGTGACAACAGAGATACCATGGAAACACAATGACTAACGAACTAGACAGGTGGTAGAGTAGAGACAGACAGGTGGTAGAGTAGAGACAGACAGGTAGTAGAGACAGACAGGTGGTAGAGACAGACAGGTGGTAGTGAAGACAGACAGGTGGTAGTGAAGACAGACAGGTGGTAGAGACAGACAGACAGGTGGTAGTGAAGACAGACAGGTGGTAGTGAAGACAGACAGGTGGTAGAGACAGACAGACAGGTGGTAGAGACAGACAGACAGGTAGTGGAGACAGACAGGTAGTGGAGACAGACAGGTCGGTGCTGACCTGAGGCCAGTATCCATTGGAGGTGAGTCTCTCCTTGATCTGGGCCACAGCCTTCTTCCTGGACTCCGGGTCCTTACGGCTCACCACCACGGACTGGTTGAACCCCAGGAGGGCTGCGACGACAACACACATTACGCAACATGCTTAATATACCAGAGAGGAAGAGTGGGAGAGAGGGAGAGGAGAGAGAGGGAGAGGGGAGAGACAGTAAGAGAAACCAGAAGGAGTGGCTGGGGGAGAGAGCTAGAGAGACGGGGAGAGAGCTAGAGAGACGGGGAGAGAGACAGACAGGGGCAAGGAGAGGGAGAGACAGACAGACAGGGCACAGAGAGGGAGAGACAGACAGGGCACAGAGAGGGAGAGACAGACAGGGCACAGAGAGGGAGAGACAGACAGGGCATAGAGAGGGAAAGCGAAAAGGTCAGACGGAGCGTGAGAGAGAATTTTTAACTTTACAGTTCTTTGCATGCTTTCGTTTTTCTCCCTTTAGCTGTGTAGACAGTATTCCCCCCACAGGGGTGTGTGTGTTTGAGTGTGTGTGTGTGTTTAGGTATACATATTTGCACACAAGCATAACTCTTCATGAATAATCATTTATTCCCTTCTTCAGCCCCCCCTGGGGGGGCAGGTAGGGCTCAGGGGTCATCTTGCCCTAGAATGCCTACAGGTAGACTAGGGACATTGGGGGATTGAATCCAGAACCTTTCGACTGGGAGTCAAACCAGACACTAGACTATCCTGCTCATGAGATTGAACATGGAATGGGCCCAATTACAGCTCCTCCTCTACAGATAACTTCCTGTCCACAACAAGAAAGTCCTGCTCCTGGGTTCTGGGTTCCTGCTGGGAAACCTGCCCTCAGTTATCCCCTTCATTATTGCCACAAATAACTGGTGACTCATAAAAGGTGTAGCTAGATGGACTGGTCTGGTGATGATGCATTGCGGCTACCCGCTCCCTTACTTAACCATCCCGAATATCTGCCCCATTCAGCCAAACATCAGCCAGAACTTTCTTTTCAAGCATCCAAGTGGGTCCACCCGAGTGTGGCAGAGCAACCCTGTTTGAGTCTTGAAGACCTTGGACCAGTCCAGAAATAGACTAGCCCATGACCAGGAGAAGACCAGCCCAAGACCCTAAACAGTCCCAAACCAAACCTAGACCCAAACAAAGACCAAACCCACCCCAAAGCCAAACGAGACCCGACCATTACCTCCGATAACGGGCAGGCTCTGGTTCTCGGAGCGGGACACCACGGTGGGCAGCTGGGTGGGCATCAGGATCACCATGTCCAGGAAGGAACTGTGGGGTGCCACCACAAGCGCCGGAGCCTCCTTTACGTCAGCGCGGCGACCCTTCACCTCGATCCACACGAAGCCCAGGGTGAAGAACATGGCCCGGTTCAGGACCCAAATCAGCGCGTGGAGCAGCCAGCATCGCCAGCCACGGATGGGCCGCGACCGCTCCTCCTCCGACAGGCCGACCGTTCGCAGCAGGGCTATCGGCCACATGAGCAGGAAGAACAGGACAGTCAGGGCCGTGCGTAGCGGGAACAGCACGCTGCCCAAAATAATCCCCTGGTGCCAGGGGGAGAGACACGAAAATAGAATTAGAAAACATTCCGTCAGAGCCTCCGTGTTCAAACGTTCCTAACTACTAGTAGTTTAACTACTACTATTTTAACTACTCTTTGGTTTAAAACCTGTAGAGAAGATCACGTCATGTTTATGAATCAGGTGATTGTTTAAATATGAAAAAGGTACAACCAAGGTCATTAAACGATTTTCTTGCAAAACGAGTATTGCCAGTATGTGCAACAACAGTAACCAAACATGTCTTTAGACACACCGGGACAGCTTGGGTAAAGTAGAACTGCGCCATTTGTTGACCAAAATGGTAACTCCACAATAAGGGTCGTCCTTTCCTCACCTTGATCCTATGTGCCGTGGGCAGCTTCACCGCGTGGATAAACGGATGGGGGTACTCGATGGTGGCGGCATGACCGTCCCGTTTCTCCATGGCGACTAAAAAACTTTAACGACAATTAAGACATTAAGTCAATTAGGATCCTCAAACAAATAGGACGAAGACTGGCGTGAGGAAGACATCCAAACACTTACCCTTTTCGTGATATTCCAGGTGTGTTCGTGCTTTGAAGTGCGTGTCAAACAAGTGCGTACCGAATGCGTGGTGGACGCGACGTGCAGCGCGTATATACCGTGGAATCCAAACGTAAAAAAAAGACGGTGGCTTAAAACGTAAACGTGTCCCAAAAGTTGAAAAACGTGAGGACTTTGGGGTTTAAAATGACGAAGAAAAAAATAGAAAACCGTTGATTAAAAACACTGTCCTCCGTACACACCTCTCCCAGGTCCACATGGAGACACAGACCTGCCAGCGGCGATGGTCATTGTGCTTTAAACCTTCCTCTTTAACCCGGC
>OOFG01001777.1:0-12721 GCA_900323295.1 Molva molva | reverse complement strand
ATTCACCACGCTCACACACTGGTTTCCCAGGAGGTAAAAGCGTAAAGGTTTCTTCGCCCACTCCCCATGGGACTCTATCCCGACGCGTGTTGCCGCCACCACCACCCCAACCCCAGCCTCCGCAGTCTTCTTCCCCTCCACCCCGGGTTGTATTATCGGAGAACCCGGGTCATCGCTCTCCGTCTCCAGCCACACGTCGGGGTCTCCGGCCAGATCCCGCCGGTCAAAGTGGCGGGGTATGTCCAGGGCCTGGCACAGCTTGGAGGGCCCGTTGCACAGCTCCTTCTCCTTCAGGGGCCGGGCCGTAGCCTTGCGCCTTGCCTTCGCCCGCAGCTGCCTCATGATGGGCTGACCCTGCAGGGGCTCCAGGGAGCGCAGGAGCACTGCGGCGCCTTCCCCTAGAGCCACACGCACAACACACACACACAATGTATGTCAGTCAGCAGGGCTCCGCTCTGTCTCCTTCCTGGTAGCCAGAATCCCATAAATGCCAGAAGTAGGTTGAAGATCGAGTGTGTGCCAAACACTAGAACATTTAAAAACACACCAAACCACTTAAGACACTTTTTTTTTGCGTCATAATCACAGGCAGCCGCACATGAAGGTGAATGTGGCTACACAACTTGAGGAATGTATTTTTAATGAGGCGAAGAGCACAAACCCACTGGAACAGTGTGAGTGTGGGTAGTGAGTTTAAATGTTTTCCCTAGCATTAAGAATGTAAGGACCTGCCTATACTCCGAGGGAAGTGCTGCTTGTGTTGTTACCTTGACTGGATATGTTCATGCAGAGGTAGATGCCGTAGATGGAATAAACATAGATGGTTCCTGGCTTCATGAACATGGCCGTGTTCCTCTCAGTGCGTTTGCCGCCTGCTGAATGAGAGGCTTTATCTTCGCCCCCGAGGTACGCCTCAGTTTCCACTACCCTCCCACGTAACTCGCTGCCATCCGCACACCGCCGCACCAACACCTGGTAATAGAACAATACTGGATGTGATCAAACATAGGTGAACCCCGGAAATGCCACCATTAGAAAACCATCGTAGAGAGGAGAGCAGAATAAATTGACAATGTATCTTATGCCATTGTGTGTAGGGCGATTATTGTTGTTTCCCACAACTGATGAGCAGAGCAAAGAACCGCGGTACCTTGCCAAGGAGGGCTTTGGCCAAAGCAATGCAAGGTTGGTTGAAAAAGTTCTCTCCAAGTCTTGACTCGTTTCGATCCTCTTTGAAATAATAACTCCTCTCCTTTTGGGATGTGACTTCATTATTCTCGCACATAATGGAGTTTAAATGAGATGAAGGCACTTGCATATTATTTTTAGTGTCGGTTCGCTTAGGTGACGATGCTGCTGACAGCATCTTCCTCTTTCTCCCTTCCATGACACTGGTTCGCTTTAACCAGCCTGGGTAAAGCTGGGTCGATTTTTTTAAATCGCACTTATACATACATTGTGAATTCTTATTCTTATCTGCCACTATACAGTTGTTTTTGTCCTGCGGGCTAAGTGGCTGTGATTAGAGACCTAGCAAATTATATAAAGATACCCACCGCTGTGCACAAAGCACTACGTTGGGTGCTTTTACAATGTTGTGAAATGGTAACAAGATCTTAAATGCTGCTCACGCCACCAGCCTATACAAGTCACACCCAACGAAATGTGCATTTATTGGCAGTCAAATATGGTTAGTTCTACAGAGTTTTGAACCAGCAAATGTTTCGAAGGAGACAGGAAGTATATGCTTTCTTCTTAAAGGGACCGCTTTATTATTTTTCCTGAGCGATAGAGACGGTTCATCATAATGTTTTTTATTAAATGATCTCGTTTCCTATTCAACATATTTATTGATTTTATACTTACCAATGTATTCATCTTAGAACATTTGACAATTAATACAAAATAGCAAATACATACATGTTGGTTATTCACCTTGCATCCTGATGTATTTGCACCGGATTTATAATAGGCCCTAGTTGTATAGTGTGAAAATGCATAGTTATTTATAGTAATACATTAAAACATTATACATAGCAATGGAGTTCTTGGCACTTCTAAGGAGGTGGACAGTGCCATTTGGCCCCAGGCAGCGGGCATTGTGCCTAAGCAGGCCTGGTTCTCTGCCACGCTCCATGCACACAGTGCAGTTATAGACTCATATAGGCTCAACGGTTAAAACAGTGCTACTGGTTTATATTTGAATATCATGTGCTGTTGTATTGCTTGGAAGGACACTTAGAAATACATGACATAGAATATATTTTTAAGTATAGGCTAAACATAGACTTGTTTTCAAAACATCTTTGCCACTCACAGGCATGGCAGTGAAGTCAAATTGCTCTTTTGCCTCTTATTCTCAGAGAACAGAGCAAACATTTAAAACAAACATTCTATTAAAGTCACATGCATGTTTAGTGACTTTAATAGAGTTGAATGCTAGCTAGAGATGTATACATTTGCATTGAGAGGTTTTGGCAGCAAACATAGCCCTATTATTATCTAACCGAGTCATACTCTGGTAATCCAGGTCAATTGTAGACCTTTTAACGCTTTCCCCCATTAAGTCTCAAACATCCTTCATCTATGCTGTTTACATTACATCATAGATTATTCCTACACTGTGTATAGGTTAAAATAATAGAAGGTACACATGGTAAAAACACACTATGTACCATTACAACCTACACCCCTGCAAACCTTCTCATACAATCCACCACTGCTGAGCTTGTGTGGATGTGTGTGGATGCTGCACAGTACGCCTACACTGGAGATGATGCGCTGGAACTAATTAAAGCTATGCATAAAAACTACTGGGCTTGTTTGCTTGTTTGGATATGCTTTTGCGTAAAAAAAAAAGGTCTACATTCCAGTAACACTTTGAAACATGTCGAAGGCGTAATATCAATGTGTGTTATATTAACAAGTGTCATGTTGTGAGCACGCTGGAAGACAAATACTTAATTTGATAAAATTTAACACTGATACTTTCCTCGATTTTAATTGAATTGCAGTTCCTTTGTTTGTCGATATTTGTGTGTGTGTGTGTGTGTGTGTGTGTGTGTGTGTGTGTGTGTGTGTGTGTGTGTGTAAAACAGTTGTCACAACTGTTTTATGGGACATCACAACTCTAGTGCATGTCTGCAAAATATTGTAACTAACCCAAAACATTTAAATCATGCTTCAAAACCCGGTTATTCTGTCAGTAAAATGACCAATGCCAACAAAAATACACTTCTTTTGTCATAGTGTGAGCCGTCGCCATTGCAGTCAACCCTCGAAAATGAAATGTTTGTTATGTTCTCCTTTTTCTTACTCACTCAATGAAAGTATGTTTAGAAGCTGTGAATTATTAATTATTGTGAGTATTTCAATATCACTATCAGCAAGCCATGTGCATGTAGTTAATGTGCAAATTGTAGACACATTTTTTTTGCACACGTGCAATTTGTATATATGAAAAATAAATTGTAATCTGGTGTGAACAGATACTAATAATTATATTCAAGAATTGTAGGATTCAACAATGTGTGTGTGTGTGTGTGTTTGTGCACATGCTTGTGTGTTTGTGTGTGTGTTCACACATGTGTGTGTGTGTGTATGTGTGTGTATGTACGTGTGTGCATGCATGTGCGTCCGCGTTTGTACGTGCATGTGTGTGCCCAAGAGATATTTCAAAATACGCATTTCATAACTACATTTGTAATCATTGTGGTTAGTCATTCTATATGTAATGCATTTTACAAGAAAAATTACGTTTGTTTTTGCAATATGCTTTTGGGTCAACCTCAGAAACCACCACTATCTTCCGCTCCGAGTGCACACAGCTGAAGTGCAACATCTGTTGTCTCTATTCAGTGTTGACACAGAATTTTTAACATCCCACTAAATCACCAAGGGGATCCCACAGATCTGGGTTGCTTTTTTAAAAAAATGAAATCCCAACAAGAAGCTAGCTAAAATGAACATCTAAACAGGGACCTCTGAATAGCTTGGCCCACTCTCGTCGTGGGATTCCTCTTGTCTAATCTCACACCTGTAGTTCTCCCTAGACGACAGCCAGGGCCTGTTTGGCGGCTCATGAGAGGGAGTAAGAGGAGGGTGTCTGCAACTTGTTAGGGTTCTTATCACCTAAAATAAATAGACCTCTGTGAAACACAGTGTGAGCACCTCTTCCTCATCATCCGCTTTGCTTGACCTGCCTTCACTTAAAGCAGACGAATGGCATTTACCAGTGATTTCCTCATTTAAAAACACAATATTTCACATTCATTTTGAGTCATTGTTACACAATGGTAAGATAATCTAGGGGATAGGGTGTTTGCCTCCCAGCGGGAAGGTTCTAGATTTGATCCACGATCTCGGCAGTCTATCTGTAGACATCCTTGAGCAAGATGCCCTCCCCCAACCCTCCCATGCATGTATCTAAATATAATATATCTTTGAATAGGCCAAGTAGTATCTCCTATATACTGAGTTACTTCAACTCCGCAAACCTTGACTAATGTGGAGCTCTTTGTATACACACCGACAGTGAGTAAGTAAACTAAATGACAAGAGGATTTCAAAAGGTGTTATTATTCCCTGCATGATTTCAGTTTGTTTTTATGAGTAATCTACGTGTCACCTGCGAGTAGACAGTTGCGTCTCTACCTACTCTTCCCATTTCAGTCATTCCTCCATCTCTCTGATTGGTTGAGGAAAAAAGGAAACAGTTTATGGGTCATCTCGCCATGTTCTTTTTCGGTTAAACATCCCCTTTCTCCGTTGACCCTTTTATCTGGATGTGATTGATGGGCCTTCAGGGGGGGACTGGAGAGCTCGTGCAGGTCTGGTGTCATTTAGTATAATTGCTCCATGTGCCCCGGCTTCAACTCTCTTTCTATTTCTTCCTTCCTCAAGCCCTAGGGAAGAGTCCACCATTAATTACTGCTCCTCCTAATAAGCCCCTCATTGGGCGTCACATTGCTTAACTACAGTGAAACGAACGTTGATATCACTGTGTATATAGTTATACTATTTGCTTTTTAGTATTTGTTCCATGCTTTTTGTGGATTGTATTGGTGCTATTATTATTTGCCTAATCGCACCAGTACATGCAAGTGTTATATGAATCATGCAGACAATTGGCACCGATTAATTCCCTCATTCAATTGTGTGTTAACAAAAAGTACATAATTGTTCAAGCAACGATTGATTGAAGTTATATAGTTCTACCTTTTGTGGCTACTGGTTTCCTTGCCCCTGAGAACATGCTAACAATAAAAATCCCTGCTCTTTTAAATCTGTCATGTGTCCTGTATACAGGGAATTGACTCGCTAACAGATGCACATGTTGGCTGTATGTTAGGTGTGTGTGTGTGTGCCTGCTTGTGAATGTGTGTTACTGCCCCTACACGCGATATGCTGGCTCCGAGTTCAATGTGAAGAGCACATTGTATCTCCTGAGATGGTCACATGCTCGCACTGCTGTTCAATACAAGGTGGCCCTTATGAACGCCAATGTACCGCCTGTTTTCTCCATTAGACATTAATTAAATGTTCACCAGCTAGAAGTTCCCCTTTATGACAACTTGCATAAAGTACCACCAAAGTACACCCAGCTTTCCTATATACTCTAAGGCAAGTTATTTTTTATTTATGGTAAATATAAATAACAAATCCTGAATTACTGGTGTCACAATTGAACCAGATTACAGAGTACAGCTGCCAGTTGTATGACTGAACTGTGGGGATATGCGGCCAATAGGAAACCAGAATATACAGAGGGATCTCTTTTTGCCTGGCAACCTCCTCTGGAGGAAACAACCTAGATGGGTTGGCGTCACTGTGAAAGCCTTCCACATCCCTACATCCATCTCTCTCTGTCTCTGTTTGAAGGCTCCCAGAGGGTGAGGGCTGTTCACTATCCATCTCTCTGAATGGTTCCCAGTGGAAAGAGGCTTAAAACGGCATGCTATTTCATTCAAATGAAAAATAAAGAAAGTCGGGCCTATAGTCACCTATAGTCGGGCCCTTGAACTCCATAACCACTTTTGGACCTTATTTTTGTGAAACAAAGAGCTGCCCTTCTATTATATTAGATGTATTGTTGAATCAGAAGTATGGGTATTGGTTGATCGGTACTACCCTTGCACTCACAATTATACATATAGGCCTACACATAACATAAAACAATTTGCTTATTGGAATAACATTTTGTTTGGAATGTAAAAACAAAACAAAACACGGTGTGGAATGTAAAGCAGGCCTACGTAGGGTCATGTTTTGGCTTAAATCTCAGGCTGTTAAACAGTTACTAAGCGACACCTCTGAGACCAGTGTGTGAGTAATGATGAAGACATGACTGGAAAATCCCAGCAGGGCAAGTATGGAAGGAATCTCAAAACACAATGATGAGAGTGTAAGGGAATGCAACGCACACCAAAATGCTATTTTCAGGAATTTTACCCAGGGCTGAGTTTCTGGTAATAAATGTCAATAATTCCCAATATTATGTGACACTTTATTGTTTTTAATGATTAGTATGGCAGGCTGTTATAAACGTTTCCCCCAATGCTGCCTGCATTATAGCCATTGGTGTGTGACATTAGGTTACATTTATTTGGCTGACGCTTTTATCCAAAGTGCCTCACAATTAGTGTATTCAACCAAGGAGATGCTACCCAGAAATAGCAAGAATCTGAGTAAATACAATTGATCAAATAAACAAACAGCTTAAATTGCTGCATCGTAGAATCAAGAGATATAAAATGTTTTTTTTATGTGTATATAGGCCTATCACTTTATTACTTGGCCCACTTAATAATCACATTACTGACTGGATACTGATAACCTCTGTAGGTATAAAGGTCACTTAAATAGTCACTAAAAGCTTGACCTAAGCAAGTAGACATGTAGCATCACACGTTAGACCTCTGTGCTGTGGTTGGCATTTGACTACTAATTGTCTGGCTTAATGAAAAATATAAATGGATCTCACTATCGCTCTAGGTATTTCTAATAAAATGAACTATTTAGACTTTTGTTATAGTTTACTTGACATGATTTTCTAATACATCCCTGGGCGTGTGGTCTGCAGGAATACACCTAATCGTAGGCCTATCTGTGAATGTAATATCCCCAAAGGAGATATCAGGTGAAAATGCTCTTCTTCAAAATTACTTCTCACACATCTAATATCCTCTGACTTCCTCCCCAAGAGACTAGAAATCCCAGAATTCGGGATATTGCTTAGTCACACCGTCTCACCTCTCCACCGGTTAGCTCCGTGTGAGAAGCGGCTACTCCCTGCCGAGCTCTGATTGGCTGAGCAGTTTGACAGGCTTGCTTTGGCTGCATTTTCCAGTCAAGGGCGGGGCTCGAGCTTAGTGAAACTGAATTGGCTACAACCGGCAGAGGAAAACTTACCCGGTGGATCCATGGAGTGTGGGAATGTTCTGTCCATAGGTGGAAGAATGGAAACCGGACCGTAGCATTTTAGGCTCGATCCTGGATTGTGTCGATTTTAATCATTCAGTCCATTGACACCAGAACGGTCGGGCTTGGTTCAACGTCTAAACTGTAGCACATTATTTTTGGTTCCTTGTCAGAATGATGTGACAAATCAACATCTAACGCCTGCTTCGGAAAAGCTTCGTAATAGGATTTTTCATTGCGGGACTGACTTGTCTGAGCTGATTATTATAAGGGTAAGTTGGTTCGTTTTTTCTTGACTATTTCTTGTCACGCCTTTCGTAATATGGAACGCGGGAGGAGGCCGACACAAGACTCGCGTGCGCTCGGTCGTGGCTAGGCAAGCCAAATGCGTTATTATGTGAGTGATTATTATTATTCACTGTATCAGCTCAATAAGGATACAGTCGGATCCTAGAGAGATAGTGGGACAAGCATCATTAATGCAGTGCAATGCTATGCGCATGCCTTGCAAATAATGACTTTAACAATGTGAGACGTTGCCTAGTAGTGTTGACTTATCGTATGTATGGCAAAATTGTCTATATTGGCCCACATGCATCAGGGTTGTATAACACTTTAAAGTAGCTGTAGGAAGTAAGAAAATCTGGATATAATAATAGAGTTGAGCTGCTAGGCGGTACCTGAAGCAGGTAAAATAACTTCCAATTAAAACTTTTGACATTTCACTTTTACAAGCATGCACAAGCAAGCGGTTTGACATTTTACACTACGCTCTTTGTATTTTGTCAAACGATTTTGATTGTTCAATTCTGAAAAAAAATGTTGGTCCTCATCATGCAATCTATCCCATCATCAAAAGAGGACTAGAATGTCTAAAATGTAATATCTAACTCAATATTTTCGCTATCATGCTAATGATCGTGTCCTCCTCATCTTCCCACTCACACCTTCACTTCCCTATATCACGATGTATCACTACGCTGGCATCAGCTTCGTCCTAATCAATAGGCTAACAATCTTGATAATAACCATAATACATAATAATCATCAACATGATGTTTATCCCATTTCAAATAATGCAAAACGTAATCTAGTCTATATGAACATGTTACAGTGCATGCGTAAACAATGGATCTACTTTATATTTTCTGAACTTCATATATCTATAATTTTCTTTTAGTGACACCAATAACACAAAATGGATGATAGTCATGAAAGTGCTATTCTACCGACGTATTTTGTGATGTGTATGTTCCCTATATATCCATTCCACAACTCACTATATGAGACTGCACGCTGTCGTTGATACCAAAAATCGGACGTGATTATTTACAGGGTCCAATAATACCCGATCAGTCTATAATGAAATTCTATACTTACTGTATTTGAATCTGCTGAGTTATTTTGGCAGACAGAGCTTGTGGCAGCAGGGGCCACATGGCCGGGCCCCCCCAGGTTTTGTGCCCAGTGTTCTTGAAACACAATCTGTTGGATGGGTGGAGTGTTCATGACTGTGGGTGATGTAATCCCACCGATAAAGCAAGCGGGCTCGATGCCTGATAGAGGCCGTCAGTCATGCTCATCTTGTGTGTGTGTGTGTGTGTGTGTGTGTGTGTGTGTACATGTGGGTGTGTGTCTGTGTGTGTGCTCGCCAACTGCCTCCGAGGGGGTATTTTTTTGTATTGTGTGAGTCATATGTGTGGATACAATATTTGGCGGAGTGTGTGATTACAAAACCAATGATACTAATCATCGTAAATAAATCAAAAGATTGTGTGTGAACTGATGTGTCAAGGTCTGTTGGGTGGCTGGTGGACCAGCAGCCAAGGTTGGTTTGTTGACTAGCTGGTATGTGTGGATGTTTGAAGAGACTGCCTAAGGAGGTAGGGAGGAGAGGTGGGTGGTGGTACTGTAGTCATGCATTCATGCATTCATGAGTCACTGAGTACTATCCGTCCATCTGCCGGTTATGGCCCAGTGCTGTGCAATCGTGTTGTATTCAAGAGAAACACAGCGCAAGATCTTCCGATCGCCCATTACTCAGTGATCACTGAAACGTTTCGTTTTGTGTTACTTACATTATCATTTTCGCATGACTTCAAAAAAACTATATATGTGATGTGTCAAAGTACACGAGGGAACAAGCAGCAGAAGGTGATGGAATCTGGTTGAAGCCTTAATTACACCAAGATGATCACATCATTTCCTTACCAAGATGGAGTCAGGTCTTTCCATTCATGGTGAGGCAAAGCAGTATCTCTTTAAATTCAAAATAGTCTTGGCATTTCCGGAATAGTCTCTTCTCGTTTTTTTCTTAAATATGGGAGTTGTCTCCGTGTTGTGTCGGTCATTTTTCTTCATTCTCTGGACAAGGGGCTTTCTGAATTCACACTAAATGGGCGTCATTGTTCTGAATAGTTCCATGTGTGCAAAGAACGCTTGTCTAAATACCCCAAGGCCGCATCAGCCACAACACACATTCTGGAACTGTCTCTTGTGAGTGTCTCCCATATTGGGTCAACCTGTCTCTCTTGATAGTATTTTGACTATGACTCAGGCCTATATCTGTATTTGTACCAACTAACCTTGATAGATCATTAAACGTCTCTCCAAAAGATACGTAACCATTTCAATAAAAAAAGCTGTAGTACCCCAACGACCAAGTCAATGTTCATCTAAATCTCATGTTTATTTGGACTTCAAAATCTCTCTTTAAATAGTACAGTGTTTGAATGTCTCCTGAAAGCTCCTGAACTGGTATGTGAGTCATTGCGGGCCGTGATTAAAATCCACGCTCATATGTAAATGTGGTAAACGGAGGGCTAGGCAGCTGTATCCCGCGAGGTAGGACATGCCACCGGACTCGTTCTGCTACCTTTCGAAGACAATAAGCCTTCCTTTTCCTGCCTCGAACAGATAGGTTACAACCGCTTCCATGCACACCTGATGAACCCAAGCAAACACATGGAGCTGCAAAGAATGCCAAGCATCTTTCCTTACAGTTGATAGGTGAGAAAACCTTTCACGATGGTTGTGTTTTTCTCACCATGAAACAGGAGTGGAGTTTTTAACTTCTTAACTCATTAGCTCTTGAAATAACACGTTTGTGCAATTGTGTGTGAGTGGGCGGGCATGACATTCCGAGCGTGAATAGTATTGTTGACATTGCTGGGGGCGTCCTTTTAAGTACTCCTGCTGAATAGCAGAAAATAAATCCTTAAATACAGGAGCCGGAGAGCGTAGTGGTTAGGGCGTTAGACGGCCAATCTGAAGCGTACCGGGTTCGAACTTCAATGTCAGCAGTCTATCTGTACTGTCAGTCCTTGAGCTTGGATAAAATTCCTTGGATGAAAGCATATGCAAAATCAATAAATAGTAATACTAAAAGATCCCACCTAGTTTAAGGCCCCCATGCACTTATGTCTTGTTTTACTTTACAATGCATCCTAACACGGAAGCACAGAGGTCACTTCAAATACTGAGGTCAGGTTTGTGTCCACATGGAGGAATCCCACCCAAGGTGAAAAGGCTGCTGAATATTAGGGTGGACCTCGACTTCATCTGAGCGGTTGCATGCTTATAGCATAGTTATTTGGTTTTTTAAGCCCATTAAATGGACATTCCTTCCCTGGTGTTCTGCACCTGGCATATAGGTTAAATTCACATATACTTGTTTAATGCAGTAGCTGTAAGACTATTCTATTATTGCCCATTGATATCTGTCCTTTCCCTCCAACCGCCAAATTTCCTATGTATCTATCTTGCTTGTTGGCATCCTCTTGTCGTTAAAACGTGTGTTCTTGTATAAACAGCATTGTTCATTTAGGATGTGTAAACCCATTTGTTTGGCTTGGGTTGGGTCTCCTGCCGCAACCGGACCGTGTACAGAAAACCGCCAAGTTACATCAAAGCTAGATGGGTTCCTCTGCTGTCATCGGACCTGGGCAGGCTCTCGCATAGCCATGTCGGCTTCAAATTCACCGGCGTAGTTGGAGGGGTCCACACGCGCTGGTCTCGCTCTGTAGTAGAGGGGGATGAGGGCATTAGGTCTGGGTGAGGGGGGTGGTATCAGTGGTGGTGGTGATGTAATACCGTCCTGCATTAGCACCAGCAGTAGTCACTACTTCAGGTCTAGAACGTGAACGACAGAGCTCGGTCTCTGATCAAAGCAGTTTGATCCGCTATCAGTCACCACCCCCATTCAACCATGCGCCGGACACCCCCCATACATCAAGTGCCGGCACAAATCAGGGGGGGGGGGGGGGAAACCCTCAGTTTAGAGGAGATTTCATGCTGTGCTTTTGAACAGTTGCCGTGGCACAATCAAACAAGATGAATGAGTGTAATGAGTGTTTAATGGTAGATTATGTTGAAGGGTGAATGTTTTATAGCAGGTGTTATTTTCCAGTTTTGGCATGGCGTTTTCATATCTGGGTTGTTTGACGTTAAAACACCAATAAACAGTTCTTTATAGTTTGCCGGACTTCCTAAGGGAAAGGTGTGTTAAGTGTGCAAGCCAACAACCGATGGTTGCTAATATAAATGATGGTAGTTAAGAAGGAATAAACGAATGAGCCTTGGAAAAAATTTGACCCAAATATTTTCGAAGATGTGTCTGTGTGAAAACAAAACAACCGTAAATCATAATAACAAAGTTGATGAAACCTGGATGAGCCCTCCATTTCAGCAGAGATAGAAGGACCTAGTTAAAATTCAATCAGTTGCCCTTTTGGTCAGAAAAGGCTCTCTGATCCGGTGTCTGGGCCGGGTAACCGTGGAATAACCTCGTAGTTCAAGGCTGTGGGAATGTTGTGTGTGCATTCCCAGAAGCCCCGGCAGTCGCAGAAGTCGCAACACTTGTTGAACTTTGATCTTCCTCTTTTAAGCGTTGTGAGCCCGAGGTGGGCGTGGCTACGTCTCTAACCCAATAAAGCCAAGCCAGCGGCAGGGGAGAATCCAATACCTGAGTCAAGTTTCTTTACGGGCTCGTTTAATGACTGCAACCCCCCCAAAATGTTATGGCCAAATCCAACCTCATGTCTCAAACTACAAACAATATTATCAGAGTGTTATATAAAAGTTATATAAAGTTATATAAAACATTATATTATTGTGGTTATTGTCATTATAACTACTGTTTTTGGTAATTGGTATTAAAAGTGCTGCTTGTGCTTATAAGCTACTGTGTTAATGAGCACACAGTGTAGATGTTTATCCTCCCTCAGATGATCAGTGTCAAGTCAAACCACCAAGTCTAGTAACACCCACCCCGTCATAGTAGCCTGGGGCTGTGGGTGTGTAG
>OOFG01001775.1:0-12170 GCA_900323295.1 Molva molva | reverse complement strand
AGCTTGTATTTGCAGCATATTAAATCATTTCTAACCTAACTACTGCTACCAGACGCTGTAGCCATCGAAGCTGTCGCGGGATGCGCCTGCAGTTTTAAAACGATTATTAGACCAAACATATTGAAATATGCCAATTCCAAAACTTATCAAGTGTTAAACACGAAAGTTGACGGAGCATCAGACAAGTTAGCATACCGTTTTTAAATGATATGCCATGTTGGTTGTTGAGCTATGATACACAAACTGCTGTTTGCAAAGTTTACATTCGACCTTTCTTTGGTCATCCGTCTTTGCAAAATGCAGCCACACCGACGACTTCATCGACATTGTGTCATCATTTTTGGAGCCGAACGAGTTAGACCAGGTTGGGCGAGTTCAAAACACCCCCGTTTTCACAGGTAGTCTGAAGGCTATTGATGTAGCGCGTTTCTCCTTATGTAAGTGAAAGTTACCGGCGATTGTCCGACCAATGAGAATTTGGTCGGACGAGAGCATGTCGACCAACCAATCGACCAGTCGAGCTGGAGACTACAGCCCTACCACAGTGTGTTATGATGACTTTTAGTTTTAAATATATTTTTGTGTTTGTGTGCGTCTGACAGAAATTGCATGCGGCTGGAGAGAATAAAGTGGGAACTGATGAGTCTCAGTTCAACGCTATCCTGTGTGCCCGGAGCATTCCTCACCTCAGAACAGGTGTGTGTTTGTGTTTGTTCAGTGTGTGTGTCTGTTTTCTCACTTTCGGGTCACACTTCCACAGTGTCAAAACTCTCCTTCCTCAAGCACTTTTTTTGTCACCGTTTGCACATAGTTGCAAAGGGAAGGCTGTATAGTCTAATCTTTAGTGGTTTGCATGGTTGACTCCCAGCCGAAAGGGTCTGGGTCCGAACCCCAATGTCCACAGTCTATCTGTAGGCTGAGTAAGATACTAAGCCCCTACCTGCTCCTTACCATTTATATACATACAACTATACTTTAACAAAACAACTTGGATAGTAGCATCTGCTGAAATGGCTAAATGAACTTGAACTCAAACTTGTAGTAAATAGTATCTTAGTTGTGACGACGTCACGGTTCATTCATTGCCCATTCAGGGTGTGGTCTGTGGATGACTTTGGTCCGCAGCATGATGGTTTCTGATAAGTAACTGCCACCTTATTCTCCTTGCAGTGTTCCACGAGTACCAGCAGATGTGTGGCCGAGACATCGTGAAGAGCATCTGCAGAGAAATGTCCGGAAACGTGGAGTCAGGCATGGTGGCTGTTGGTAAGTGGTCTTTCCTGAAATCTTTCATTGGACTTTGTGTCTGACTGGGGTCAGACACAAATTGGATTCTTATGATTACTTAATAGTCTGTACAAGTAATTGTATGTATTTATTGTAAGGATAACTATCACAATTTGAAATTCATACAGTGTAAACAATATACAGGAAATCACCTAAATGTATTGGTTATCAGGAGATCGAATTGGTGAAATATGTCCAGATTGATGTTATGAACCCATAAACGACGGGGTTGGGTTCTCAGACGTCTCTGGTACTTCCACAACAAGTAAAGACTAGCAATGGTGGTTATCTCGGCCATGGTTGAGAATGAATTGGCGGAAAGAAACGTTGGCGTTCACAAGAGAGCCCTTCCTCCTCCCAATATTCTTCAAAACAATCGCGCGAGTGTTTTGAAGTTCGAGTGATCAAACTTGCATACTCGCGCGAGCACGGACAATGCTGCGAATATGGTCCGTGCTGTGGAATTGATGCCGTTGCTGCTCGCGCACACACTCAATTTAGCCTCACAAGCAGCTCTGACCTTATTTATTTACACTGGCTGCCTGGTTAAAATTTTAAGTTGTTTATAATAGACTGAAGATATGTATACATGGTTCATATATGGGATTTGTTAACCTATTCAAGGTTCTCTCTCTATCTCAGGGTGCTGCTCAGATCTGTTCAGATTTTGTCATGTCCTTTCATTACATTCCTTGTTACAGTACTTACTTGACTTCTGTACAGATACAAATAAGATATAATGTAAGCATTATGTATTTTTAATTGTTGTCGATATTGAATTGAATCGAATTGGAAATTAAATCGAATCCGGACCTTGTGAATCGGAATCGAACCGTTTTGGGAAATCAGTGGCGATACCCAGCCCTACTTCTGAATAATATATTCCATTTCTGCCAAGTCCGTTCCGCTACATGCCACTAAATTCTAAACACTGCACCTTTTAATCAAATAGTTTTGATCACTAACAAACTGTTTCTTTAATTGTCCAGTGAAATGCATCCGGAACACCCCAGCCTACTTCGCAGAGAGGCTTCATAAGGCCATGCAGGTAAAGCAGTTGTTCATTCTCTTTTGTGTGTCAAAAGCGGTTCTCAAAAGTGTGTATTTACGACATTGAGGAGCCGGAGAAAACCTGTTGGTTTGTTTGTTATGGTGTCAAAGCATGGTGGGAGAATACACTCTCGCGGGTGCAGGAGTAGCACGAAACCGCGTCCAACTGTTCTACCTCTTTTATATTTGTTTTCCCCAAAGACTTCCATTGTTTTAAAATGTTGTTAAATGTTCGTTTCAAAACTGTTTTCAGATTGTAGTATGACCCCAGTTACAGACGACTAATGCCTTTTGAATGTCATTTTTTAATCTTATCTTTGAATCTCATCTTTGACAACTTGGTCCACAACAATAACACCGTCTGAACCACAGGGAGCCGGGACAAAGGATCGAACCCTCATCCGCATCATGGTGTCCCGCTCAGAGAAGGATATGCTGGACATCAGACAGGAGTACTTGAAGAACTACCAAAAATCCCTGTACACTCACATCTCTGTAGGTCAAAAGTGCATTAACATGACTCTTATTAATGTGTATTAAAGGTGTTGTAGATAGGTATTAGGAATTCATTATTTGAGTGTAATGGGTTACAAATGACATAGCCATCTGTCAGCTATTAATGAGTGAGATCCGCTGTAAGAATGGGTTTTTCAAGTTGACTCCGCTTGCCTCCATATGAGCCAATTTGGATTTTAGACCTCTCCCTGCTCATTTCTGACCAGTCAGGGCATCTTTGGTCAGGGCCGTGATTGGTTCTGGGAATCCATCTTGCCGGTCAATCACAGGTGCGGGAAATGCAACACTTTTCAATGGTAGAGAAACATAGCGAGGGAGGGAGCACAGAGGGAGGCATCGTTTTTGGGGGTTTTTAGGTTCAAAATCTTCTCTCTTCTGCTCTCTTACAATTCTCAAATCATACCTACAGCACCTTTCATATTTATGAATGAATGTTGTCAACATTGGGTGTTGTGAAGATGTGTGCGTTGTGCTGATCTACAAGTGTTTCTCTCTCTCTCAGGGCGATACCTCTGGGGATTACCAGAAGCTACTGCTGAAGTTGTGCGGTGGAAGTGACTAAAAAGGCAAAGCGCCTTGCCAATATTAGTGACACTCTAGATGTCCACAAAGTAACCAATAACCATGTCATGGGAAATCATAATTCATACTGATTCCGAATTGCATGCAGCCAATTTGTTGTGTCATTAAAACACCACTTTTTGTGTAGCTTCTTCTTTTATATATTTTTTTCCTAGTGCATTTCACTATGTAGGTGTGGAGAAATGTTAATTACATATTACTAGATGTCGTACTAACATTTATTTTTAATCACCGTATCCACCTAAAAGTAACCACTTTTTCTGTTTATTTTAATTACTTTAGAATCATTGGATGTCAAAAAGGAAAGATTGACACTATGGTATGGTGATCGTGAAACATTTATTTTAGTGGTGCATCCTTTTCTAAAATCCACAATAGACAATGAAGGAAAAGTCATCAATCATAATTGTTTTTCAATCATGGTTATCAGGGAAATATAGTAAAAAAAAATCTTGCACTCCAAAAATGACCTGCTTTATTTGGACTTCTCTAAAAATGAAATACCTCTATGCAAATCAACCCTAAACATTATACCATTTCATTTTAATGAATGCTGGCCATTTTTCTTTCTATTTTCATTATTTCAATTTCATGAAGCTATTTACACGTGGCCTTGCTGTAAAGCTGAACCCAAAGCTTTTAAGAATGGATTTTAAACCATTCATAGTTGCTTGTAACAGAAAATGTATTATATATTCATAACATTTTATCTGGCAATCAGTCTATTGGTGTATTTGAATGTACTTAAGTGTCATCATGCCATTGTAATAATTGTTTTAGTCCTCTGTTTTTTTTTAACATAGTTGATGTTGTCTATGTTGTATTGCCAGCAGAGGGCTCTTGGTTCTCATGAGGTAACATTTATTTCACTGTGTAGCCTACTTGTCAGTTAACTACCAGCTGCATTTTTGTTTTGTCATTTGAAATTAATATACTTACAATATGTTGCCAACTATATTTTAGAATGGACTTATGAATGTTTAGGTTATAAATCTTAATGTCTTTTACATTTAACATTTTAAAGGTATATCTCCCCGGGGGGCCATATATACACGTATATTACAATGCCACATTTTGCATAAATGAATAAAAGACATTATGACACATTAGGACTTTCCATGTGTACTGGTGGCTTGTGTGTGTCTGCATGAAAAATCGGAACGATGAATCCATTTCTGGCGAGCGGACCAACAATGGGCTATTTGCATTTCAAAGCCGCTTCTCGCTCCGCTACCTTAGCTATATATTATGCATGGTATGAAACGCACGGCCTAGAGTAGCTTCAGCGCTGTGCCGGTGCTAACAAAAGGTAACGAGTGAGTTCTCTCTCTCTGTCTCTGTCTCTGCGTCTGGCTCACTAATCTTCCAAGTGGAAAATGGTCAGGTTTCCTTTACAGTTCAGTGGCATGAGCAGTGAAATGGCATTGCACACAGAGTTATTTCCCCACAACTCTAGGCTATAAATAGTCCAAAAGTAGAAGACACTGGTAACGTCCAAAACTCTTCTTTGAGGGTCTTTTTGGCATTGGCCCCAGAGGTTGGTGGGTTATTTGGTTTGGCTGATCTGGCAGGACCGACAGTCACTTGGCTGTTCTGAGTCTCATTTGATATCCATTGTTAGCACTCTGGGTCTCTGATGTATGGACATAGAATGTAGAAGCACAAACACGGCCCATGGCCCAAGAACAAAGCAAGATGAATATTTGATGTTTGTGGTTTGTATTTACCCTGCAGTAGCTGCATCTGCTTCCTGTGATACCTTGTGGGGAAATGTGGTCATATGGAGAAAAGCACTTTTCATAGGATGATTATAAACACACAGCAAATAAAAAGAATGGCCTCCACCCATATTTGGTTAATTGGCTTTTGGCAATAGTCTATTTGACTCTTGAGACAAATAGAGGGGCTCAGTGTTTGCAGTTGTTCATCAAGGCTGTCTGTGATGTGTACACAGGAGCCATGCCAATCAATAATATCCCTGTGCGTCATCAGTAGCGCTGCTCAGATGAGCAGTCAAGGTCACACTGTAATAAGCTGTAGACCTCGCGCTTCCTCTCTCTCCTACAATTCTCTTCATCATCTCTCTCTTGCTCTCTCTCTCTCTCCTCTTCTTTCTCATACAATTCTCTTCATTTTCTCTCCATCTTGCACTCTCTCTCCCCTCTTCTCTCTCCTACAATTCTCTTCATCTCCTGCTCCTCCTCTCCCCCATTCATCTTCTCCCTCTCCTCCTTTCCCTCCATCCTTTCTGCCCCTCCTCCTCTCTCACTCTATCACCTCCCTCTTCTCTCCTATCTCACTCTTCTCACCTCACTCCCCTCTCCCCTCTCCCTCTCCATTTCCCCCATCTCCCCTCCTTTCCCTCCTTCATCTCCTCTCCATCTTTCCTCCCTTCTCTCCTCTCTCTCCTCCCCCTTTCATCCCCTGTCCTTTCAATCAGTAACAAGGTGGAATCATGCCTCTATGACGTATTTGTAACCCATCTAAAATGTCATTTTAGATGGGTTGTGACCCACCAATCATTTAAACACAACGATATGCTGCTATAGGAGTATGGAAAAACATGATGATGGTTCAACTTCTAGTGTGTTGAATATGGTTTTATTAAAACAAAAACAGACAATACAAGACAGGGAATACATTTAAACGAAAATAAAGATACTCTGTTTACATGTTATGGATATTTCCTCTTATCTATTTACAGTAAACCCAAATTTTACATATAACTCTAATAATAATAAAACATGATTAATAATCGTCACAACAGAAATTGACTTATATATTGTGACAATCAAGTAAAGCTGTGCTGTGGAATGTGTGTCTAAGGCGACATTTGGTTGACCAAGGAACTAATCCTGCTTTAAACTTTATGAGCGCATGCAAATTACAAAACCACGGATTAGATGGACCAGATATAACGGGATTCGTGGAGCAGATAGTACCACTATCCTAGTCTTCTTACCTCAACATAGCAATGCATGCACGTGTCCATGTGTATGCTTATGCCGGCATATTCATACATTTGCCTTGTAAAGCAAGCTGTCAGAACCTGGGCTTTGCATAATTTCCAACATTCCTGTTATTCTCATGCACAGAGCCACTTATGGACTTTCTGAGTTGAAATATGGGGTTGAGTTACATCATTAGTTATATTAGTAAGGCTGTTCAAAAGTGAGCAATGGATGGACACACACGCTCAATAACATTTATAGTAAATTCATCTTAATAACATCTTAATAACTGGTTTAAGGCCACCTTGCTTTTATTTTGCATGTCAAAGCACTCTTCATACATTGTTTTAAAAAGGTGCTTTACAAATATTGTTTTTAATTATTATGAATTAAGCTGTTTTACATATCGAAATTGTTCTAAATCTCTTGGGTCTGTTAAACCCTTCCTAGAGGCTAGTCATATAGTGTTTTCTGCTATGGTCCAACCCAGCCAGTTTCTTGTGTGAATCTCATAGTCAGCAGATGTAACGTCATCTTCCTTTGGGATCTGATGGATTAATATATAGAGCAGAAGAAAAGCTTACAGTGCAACACTCAGACGTGGAAGAGGACACTAGGCTGTGTTAATTTGTTCTTATCGGGTTCATCGGCTACAAGCATTTCAATGTTTAGAATGAAAAATGTATTTATTCTAAAGCAATTTATTTAAAAGAAAATGCATTAATCCCATTATAATGTCTCGTTAATCCGTTTGTAGTATCATAGCCTACATTTAGTCGTAGTCTATGAATAAATATACTCAACGACTTAAGAACAACCAATGCATAATAACATGTAGAAAAAGTGTTCTTACATATCTTGATTTACTAACCTTAAGTTTTAGTAGATAAACCAGGTGCGTTACGATCAAGACCCGCCCCCATTTACCTTACATGGCCATTGCACGAAGATATGATTGGTCGAAAGCTACAGCTGCTGAAATATGATTGGTAGAGAGCTACAGCTGCTAAAATAGTGAGCCATGGCGGAGTTTGTAGGCACACAGAAAAGACTACCAAAGAGTTGGTACAGTTTGCAACATGTAGGAAAAACTTAATTCAAAAGGGTGCTCGTTTTCTTTGGGGGAAATGTAAAGTGGACCGCTTTAACGCTGAGCGTCTACGCCAGAAGGACAAACAGTAGGACTAAACACGCTCACGGAAAATGTATTGCCATTTCTTAGTTCAGCCAGCGTTTGGCAACAAATATGGCTACTTGTGTCTGCTGCACTTCGCGTTGAAAACCATCCCAGCAAGGCTTTACAGCGCGTTCTCACGGACTACCAACACTCCTAAGTAAACTTTATGCTAGGGAAGAATTTGATCCCGTATTTGTTTCTCAGCGACCAGCTCCTGACGCGAGAGAAGCGGGTTGAAATGGAGTCTAAACACAAGGAGTTGTTGGAGAAATGTTACCAGAACTTAATGGAGTCAATAACCGATGCAGACGCGGTGGTGGATGTTTTGGCACATTCTGGTACTCTAAGCCAATCGGAACGCTACGAATTGGACCACAACTGTACCTCAAACTCGGAGAAGGTAGACCTTCTCTTGAAGATGCTGATAAGTAAAGAGAGAGACCATTTCCGAGATCTGTGCACGGCTCTGGAGAAGACCCACCCTCACCTGAGTTCTGTCCTGTTTAATGGCACTGGACCTGTCGATCACAGTTCTGGTGAGAAGGAGTGCTTTTGTTATTGATTTAATTACATGACATAATAATATGCATGACATCTTGTATAGCAATTCAATTGGCAACTCATTGCTGCGCAACCAGTTCTATCTATTGACTTAATTCAGTTCAATTTCATCCAACATGCTTTCATTTTCGTCTGATCTTTCCCAACATTGACAATGTGACACCTTGATAAAGAGCTGCGCCTCCCTTTAGGCAAGGTGTGTGTGTGTGTGTGTGTGTGTGTGTGTGTGTGTGTGTGTGTGTGTGTGTGTGTGTGTGTGTGTGTGTGTGTGTGTGTGAGAGAATGTACCCCTCCCCCACATTTGTTTTTACTACTAGCAGGCTAACCATTTGCTCTGGCATGCCCTATGAATGGCTCTCCTGGCTAGCGTAGCCCTCCTCACTACTATAAATAAATAGGTGTAATGTTGTGTAATGTGTTCAACATAATGTTATAAACTTGTATTAGAACTGTGTGTGAAAGTTTAGCTGCTGGCTGTGTAGTCAAATGTGGCTTCAGAGCAATGCCACAGGAATGAGAGCTGGCTGTTATGTTGGAGTTCATTAGCATTAGCTAGGATTTGGGCTATGTGTTGCAAAGATTCACGATTGTGGCTAATGGTTCATTTTCGAGTGTTTGGCTTGGAGCAGCTTTACTCAACAACACTCAACCACACTCAACCTCGAACACAGAGTACCGCTCAGAATGAAGCCAGTCCAGGAGGGGTCCCACTGCTGGAACCACTGATAAGACCAGTCCAGTCCCGGACGTGCTCCGGGACTGGACTGGTCTTATCAGTGGATCCAGCAGTGGGACTTGGTCTTACCCCTCTGGAGGGCCCTGTGATCAGACGGGCCAGGATATGTTTAGATTGAGGCAGAGAGGAGGAGGGGGGCTGGGCTTCGCGGGCGTAGCGGGCTCCCTGAGCGCTGAGGCCTCTGACACCATCACAGGGCATTTGGAACTGCTCCATTTCACTACATCTGAGGAAGCAGACCTGAGCCAATTAAGAGCAGGGAGGGTCGGCTGCTGTCCACCTCACCGTGGCCTGGCCTCCCCTCCTCCAGCACCACCTCCTCCTCCTCCTCCTCCTCCTCCACCAGCACCAGCGCTTTGATCTCCCACACGCTATCCACAACCAGAGCCAGAACATTTTGCCCCCTTCTCTGCGATGGATGCTGAGGCTTTGTCCAATTATTGCAATCTGGCTTTAACGTTTCTGAGTGAATGGACTGAAGAGCGACAAATCACCTCCATCCCGTCCCATCGGCCCAAAACAAACCTTGCTTCCCCAAAAAATGGAAAACACATTGAGTTTCATTCAATAATTAATCGCTGCTCCGTTGTTAAAAAGGATAACATGTGTTCTCATCACCCCAGGTTTTTCTCTGGTGGACTTCAATTGGCTTAACCCAAACTTGGGGGGCTACGCTCTTTTGGGGGGAATTGTTGGCAACATTTAAAATAGATACGTCCTGGATTTTAGTTGTTGCAGTATTAAATAAAGGTTACATATTGTGGAGGGATCTCAAGGGCTACATTCCAATAAAGTACATAGTAAAACTTTTCTGCTTGTATGATCCTCTACCTCCTTACCTTTTACAAAGAACAAAGGCTCAAACATCGCCTTCGTGGACAGTTACTTTGAAAAGCTAAATATCAAAACTCAAAGTGTAATTTCATCCATTTTGCGAGACGTTAAACGTCTCACTTTGAGTTTTGGATATTTATTTTATGATATTTCGGCCGTCCCTTTGGAGTTGTTTGTTGGGTAAGCAGCACAGAAGCTCAGCCTGACCTTGTGTTGGTCCTCCTCTTCCAGGTCCCCCCCAGGTCGCCGACCAGGTGGCCCACAGGCAGAGTGCTCGGCTGGGCAGCGCCATCAAGCTGCCCTGCCCCGTGGACGGGGACCCTCCACCCCTCATCATGTGGACCAAGGACGGCCGCAACATCCACAGCGGCTGGATCCGCTTCCGCATCCTCCGCCTGGGCCTGAAGATCAAGGAGGTGGAGGCCGAGGACGCCGGGACGTACATCTGCAAAGCCACCAACGGCTTCGGGAGCGTCAACATCAACTACACCCTCATCGTCATCGGTAAGAAATACTCAAAGTGTTCTCATCATGTCGTTTATGTTCATTACCCCCCGCTGGGGAGATGAATGGGGGCTTGTAAATGTGAGATATTCTGTGAGTTCAACTCCGCATCTGTGAAATCACCTGCGTCGTAAAAACGTGCTCACTGGCCCGCGGCAGTGAGTCAGACCACATCTTCACCCGCGATGGAAACATCTTGGATTCTATTTTTTGGGTTGAGATTTGTCCCACTTCGTTGCGCTCCAGAGTCCTATTGAGTTGCAGATGTTGGAAGACATCCTCCTTGGAGGTCGTGGCCCCAAACTAGGGGCTCTGTGGAGGACTTCGCGGTGCTCCCCACCTCTCTCATATTTCTTACAGCCCCTGCGATCCCAAAGTCAACAAAGACATGCGATATTGTTTCATACCACTTCATCCTCTGTGATTCCGTTGGATTTGGGATCCTTCCTTTTCCTTGGGGCTTCCTGTGTGAAGTCAGGGGGGTCTGCACAGCGCCGCGCAACGAGAAGCACATTGGAGCTCACGACAGCCGCTTCGCTACAAAGCCCCTCGTAGCTCTTGAGCACAACGGAGAGGATCAGGCGCACTTTCCGGCCCTCCTTTCTTCCCCGGCCGAGCCGTGGACGGCCGGCCGTGCGTTTGTCCATATGGCCGCTCTGTGTGTATGAGCGTTTGTGTACAGTACATTTCTTCTGCTCTGGAGCAGAGCGTGATGAATGAGTGGAGTGGAGCGTTAAGGCTGTGTTTAGTCTAATTACTCTAAGATGCCTAATTAGGGGCGCAGCCTCTAGGAGTGATGCCGAGGCTAGGGCCTGGCGGTGTAGCCTTTGGGCTTTCTGAGTGCTGCTCAATTATATTCCACTCAAAAGACCGCGTTTCCCAGAAAGCTGTTTGGTCACCATGTTGTTCTGATTCTCAGGACTCCTTCAATAGGATGTTGCTGTTACTTTTGAAGAGAGATGAGATCAGAGATGCACATTATGAAGTGGAAATAAGTTACAATTATAGACCTGTCGAGTGTTTTGACAAATCTGACAAATCTGTCTGAGATCTGGACAGCAGGCAGCAGAGTTTGTTTGAGCAGGAGTGAGGAGATGAAAGGGTTTATAACTTGATATTCATTTGTATGACTGGTGGCAGATGAACAGCTACACACCATGCTGTTTAGGAAAACTAACCTTTTTGCTTCATGGCCTTTAGATAGCAGACTTTCTGGCTGTGGGGTAAAGACTGATTCACAAGTAGACACATCATATCTCATCACTACAAAGAGCATATTGTGCTTCAGTGAAGCAGATAGAGATTTGCAGGCAAGTTACAAAGTTCAAAGTTCACATACAGTTATGTCATATGGCATGTATTAAGAGATCTGATTATTTATATTTGAAGTACACTGAACTCCTTTTTTAACAAACCCCCCTACTTTTAGACCTGCCATCCTATAACTACAGTGATAGCATCCACTGGATCGTGGCTGGCCTAGCAAGGAGAAGAATAACCGATAGAAGTTCTACACACTCAACATCTTGTTCAGTGACTCTTCACGCTCCAACAGAGAGACAAATACATGTATTAAAGGATGTATAAATCACAGTCAATTTGTCCAAATGATAGATAACATCTTTCTCCCTGCAGTCCTGTGGTGTGTTTAGTGACAAATGATTTATCTGGTTTGGCTCGCAGTGCAGTGGGACCGAGGGAGAAAGGAGACTTCAATGAACGCTATAGAACTTCACGCGCCCTGTTGAAACTGGCAGTTATGCTGTTTCCTTTATTGCAGATGGGTTCAACTTCCCGGGCGGTATTGCTTTGCTCCTTCTGTCAGTGAATCAGGTCTAAATTCTAACGGAGTTGTTGTCTTTAACAAGCATTTGTTATTGTTATCAGTGGAATTAGCAGCAGAAGGTCTGGGCTGACTCCTGATTGGTGGAAGTTCCTTTGTGTTGCTCGGTTTTAGTAAATGCATCAAAAA
>OOFG01001770.1:0-12385 GCA_900323295.1 Molva molva | reverse complement strand
TACTGTGCGTGGTCCTCTGGGCAACAGTTAGAGCTTGTGTAAATGTCAGCCATGTTGGGCGCCAGAACAACTTCCAACATGACTTTCTTGAGGTCAGCTGAGGTGAAGATGATGTAATGAGGCAGTCTTCATTGCCATGTTGTATGCATCCAACCTTCCAGTACAAATGGAATCTATCTTAGAGGCATGTTTTGATGCCAAATCAAGCTAAATGTTTCAGCTCACACATAACTTACACATGACTTATTACACATTATGAAAAACCACAGCTCGTTTTTCTTGTCACCTGCAATGTTTATTCTAACAAGAGTAATCTACAGATATACATTTTGAAAAAAATATATAAAAAGCATGGCTGTTGACTTGAGAAAAAAAACAACTTGAGCAATTTCAGTGCACACTGCTGACTAACCGAGTGAGCGATTGTGTGGAATTGCAGTATTTAAGATACAGACAACGCACTGAATCACTTTGAGCGTGCATCTGTCCTGCAGGCTTGTTATTGATTGTTAGGGCTGAGCATCTTTTTGGGCTGCAGTGATGTGTGAAATGTTGTTCCCTTCCATCCTTTTTTCTGACCTTGTTTGATATGGCAGGCGGTATACATTAAAGAAACACAGAAGGTTTTTTTTTTTTTATTACGTTTTATAAACTTTTTCTCATTTTAGTCTAATGTGTCCTATCGCTATCCACTGATTAACGTACTACCTCTGACGCCAAGCATAATGTGACTTCTTTGTTACTGTGTGCGCTGTGTCTGCACTGTGTCTGATTTGACAGTTAACTTCGCAGATGTCTATCAACATTAAACATGAGCACGAATGTTGCAGTCCATCTGCAAAACAATTCTCAAAGCAGCCAAAGTCATAGAGTAGCTATGGAGAAGCACAGCCTTTTGTTTGTTTTCAAGAATTAGTTTTCAAAACCCCAAACTGTTTGATTTGTTGTGTTTTCCCAGTGCGTATCGGAGCCATGCTAGCCTACACGCCGCTGGATGAGAAAAGCCTGGCTCTTCTGCTAAATTACCTCCAGGACTTCCTCAAGTGAGTATAGCCCTTGAGTGGTATATGCCGTCGCAAGGGGATTCTTGCAGTGGTCTTAATCCTTCACTCTGCATTCCAAACAACAACTAACCTGACAACACAAGATACAATAAATTACCTAAAGCGACGATGTACTCCACAGTGGAAGTGTCCCACAACAACGCAACACGACAATCTAATGAGACAAGTTGCCGACTTCTTGGTTAACAAAACCGAATCCTTGTCTTCAATTAAAATTTTTGAATCAATATTTTTATAGATGCCCTCTTCATATCATGGCCACTATCTCAGGGACTGGACCACACCTGTTATCTGTTCAATTTAATTAACAAACATTTGTTTGTTGAATATCTTTACCATTTGCAGGGACAGATGCATAGACCAGTGTGCAAGTAGAAGTAGATCTACTCCAGAGAGGAGCTGGAGTGGCTGTGAGGGTAATGGCGCTAGTGATTCGCGGGTTGCTTAGCTGGTTACAGTGATGATGGAGAACGTCTGAGATACTTGGGCATGAATGGTAGCTGATTTCTGAGATCCAGGGTAAGCTGGAAGTGCCTAAATCTTCAGTTCACTGCTGGTGTAATAGAATGGTAGAAATCTGTTTTGTTGTATGAATATGGCTTGAGGATCACAGCACATTTGTGCTGACGGTAAGTGTTTGTGTGTGCAGTGATTCATTGATTAAATGAAACGCAGACTGTTGAAGTATTTTAAGTATTATTTCATGTTAAGTATCATTGTCTATAGAGCACTGACACTCAGCCATACAATTGGGCTTTGCGAGGTCCATTTACAGTCCCATTAGCAATAAACTATTTAATTATATGTTGCCACAGAAAATGTACCTTATTATAGGTTATATAAACAATCAAAGATCTCTGCTTATTCGTTCAGCTGGTACATCCTGGCAAAACCCTATTTTCTAGTCATGGACTCCTAAATTATGCATTTTGTTTGACAATTGACACCACTCAAATATATTTTCCCCATAGGTAATAGGTATTAGGTTTAATTAGTCATTGTATTTTCAATAACGTCAATAAATTAGTTTTGAATAAATACAAACTCATGCATACAAATGCCAAAAGATGATTTAGTCTATGATTAACTCTGGTGTGTTCTGTCTTGATGATGTTAAATAAACATATTACTAGTGTTATTTGTATTCATGCCTCCTGGAGCAGGTACCTTTTTGTATGTAGAAGGACTGCAATGTAATTATATTCCCCTCTGGTGGACTCTTATCTCAAATGCTGTCAGAGTTGTAGACCTTTAACTAATGTTAGTATAATGGCTTATTGGCATGTAATAGGTGGTGTTAATTCTTCTGCAGCATGGCGATCCTCTTGTGTACCAGCATTTTCCCTTTTTTTTTAAATATATATATATATGCGTTATTATAATTATTATTATTTTTTTAATGTCCTCATCGTGGGTAAAAAGTATACGTAGCGTTTACGCAATAAAATCATTCTCATGGTACGCTCCGATCTGTGTTTGATTGCAGGTACCTGGTGAAGAACTTGTCCACGCTGTTCAGTGCCAGCGACTACGAGGTGGCCCCACCCGAGTACCACCGCAAGGCTGTGTGAGTGCTTACCGGGCGCACTTCAGTCTCCTGTCCTCACACAGCATACCACAGCCCTCACAAGCCCCCCCCGTTTCAGTGGAGCGCACCACCAGGATTTTACTTCTTTCTTCTTCTTTCAAGCACCCTCATCCACCCACCGCTGCGGTCTCAGGAGCCTGATGCGTCTCTTAGAAGTAATGGAAGTCGACTGAGTGGAGAACTCAGCAGCTCGTTATGTTGTAACATGAACTCACCCGCGACACTCTACTCTTTTTATTTTTCTCGGTTCTCTTTTGTTCAAACTGGTTTACTCTGCGTCGCTGAAGGAGAAGACGCGCGTGTGATAAACCACGGACATGTTCGTTGACTGTTCTGTTTTTTGATGTTTTTGTACGTTCCATTTTTACAGTTGTCCTTTTTAACTTGATGTCGGATGTGCATGTTTGTGTTAGTGAGCATTCTCACATGATTTCGATTTTTTTTATATGACATTGGAATTGTGTCTTGTGGTTTTTTTCTCCATTTGTAATAAAGATGTATTTACATGATTTGTTATTACGTGTCTGTCTTATTTTAATTTTTTCAAAATATGAGGTTCATTAATTCACATTTTAGCTTTAGCTATTTTGAGGAGAGAGGAAAAAAAGACAATGTGAAACGGCTTAGGATTTCTAAAGATGGATTGGATTCATCGACATTAAGCTGTTTAATTTACTCAGCTGGGTGTACAGTGTTTCTGAACGAGATGGATCTCCCAAGTATCTCACTTCCTTTCAACAGCAGTGGAAGTCTGGACACCATGGTAACCCTGTTGCTATGAAGTCTAAGCCAGACAAAGAGAAACCGTTAAGACGCCATTCAGCGGACAATGAATGTTGAGAATTGTATGTTGGATGAAGGGGAGCAGATCCAAGTTGGCATACAAGTCTTCCCACCAGTCCTGTGGTCATAAAGGCCAATTAACCACCATGCCTAAAACATGCTGACACATGAATTTGCACACTATATAAAATTGTTTGATGGCCATCAAATAAAAAAAATAGGAAGTATCTATCAAAACTTTGGATGGAGTTTGATTCTGGTTGCCTTCACTCAACCCTCAGCAGGTGGCGTTGTTTCCCTGTGTGTGTCACCTACTAACGTCTGTATCTGATCCCGAATTATCAGGCTTAATTTACGACATACTCCAAATCACGAAATTTATTTGAACTTTTTTAACCGATTTTTTTCCCCGAAACAATTATGCAGGTGTTTTTTTTGTTCAGGTAAGGATGACGTCAGAGGCCTCTCTGTCCTACGTCGTCCCAGATCATTTCAAAAGTTCCCAAGGAGCGACGCTGTGATCAACAAGGAAGTCCGTCCCTCTGTCGTCTCCCATTGGTCTAAACGCCACAACGACCGCTGATACTGAAGTTCTATTGGTTTAGCTGATTGCTCATCGACAAGTACGTTTAGTTTGTGGTTAGGCGTCAGGTGAAACGAACCCAAACGGGAAGAAATAAGTTATACTCTAGAAGTTTACGCAAGTAACTGCACTTTTAAGGATTTGTACACTTCGACAGAACGTATCTGGTATCAAGAAATAACAAGACAAAATGAAGAGTCTCAAGTATCGACTGAAAAAGCATGAAGTTAACATCATAGTAAGTTGTAGCATATTGTCTGTCTTTAAAGTTATTCTTTATTTAATTGTTATAACTTAACTTGAAGTTGTGTTATCCCTGTAGCTCTACATTTTTGGTATCGTATCTTATTGTTTAATTTGTATGCAATACTACCATAACGCTGACCTTGTCGTTTAATTCGCCGACAAGTTCCCGCTGTTATGGCCTGTTTGAAACAAAAATCTAGAGGCACCTGCTTTAATGCTGGACGGAGGAAAACTGTTTATCCTACCAAGTCAACTACATGGAATACTTCGTGAGAGGAATAAATGAGATGGCCTAGATTAGAGAAATACACCGCGTTGTTCCACCGTGCCTTAGGATTCCCATAGAAATCAGTGCAACAAAGTAACAATTATTTGGTTGTTATGAGGGATAGCCTACTGAGGGCCTCTAACCCATGAGTATCTCATGTGCTTCTGGTAATGATTATAGGTCTAGACTAGGCTGCACTTGTACATTGTAAACAACATTCGTATATTTTGCTTACGAATACATAAGACTAGTCTACCTGTACCGTGACACTGGGACGGTGTTTCAAAATGAACTCATGCTAAATGGGAGTGTTTTGTCTACACAGTATACAATAGTTTAGCTGCCGTTGCATTTGGCTATCTGACGGGACTTGCGCCTATATGGTCCTCGCTTACAGAGGGTGCAGTGCAGTGGGTGTTGGGCACTGCGCTGCAGGGCTCCCAGCAATTACCATGAGAAAGGCAACGAGCCTGAGAAGCTGTCTGCCATGTGATGAATACTCTGGCTGGCCTTCTTTAAGTGGGAGGAAAGCTCCTCTGGAAAGGAATGCCTCGCACATTTGCATGGATGGAGCTGTCCCCTGTATCAACTCGGATGTGTTGTGTTAAGTGATAAGAGAGAAGACGTAGGCTAGGTCTAACTCACTTCATTATTGTGTGTCTTGGTTTGTTGTTTAGCTATCCGTAAAGCACGGATTGGCTCATCTATAGCCGTATGTCCAACTAGAAATGTGAAAAGTCTTTGTTTGTGTCTTGTTTCTAGATTTAATCCGATATACGCCGTATAGGTCAATGTAGTTTGAGGTGGGAGTGGTGGAGAGGGAGTTTGTATGGTGGGGGGTGGGGGGCGTGTAATGACATGAAACCTGGAAGCAATGCTCATTCTCACACTTTTAGTCATAAGTAGGGAGAGAACCAACTATGGAATGTGACCAAAACGGAATTCCGTGCAATCCGAGTAACATGAGAATATTTCCTCTCCCTGCTTGAATAATATTTTTTATTCTCAACATTCCTTATCTTTTTTATTTTTTTTTCTGTTTCAAGTTGCTCCTACATGGGCCTATCAAATGTTTTGCCTCATAATGAGTTGCTTCATGAATAGATGATTTATTAGTTATGACTCAACTTTGTCCTGCACACCTAACCTAACATTATTATACTGTGGTAATCACTATAAAATGTTCTGTGTACAAATATAACATACATTTTTCAGTGATGTATGTCAGCTAGTAACACTAGGCATCAGTCAGGTAGAGATTGGCCGTCGAGAAATTGTCGACGGCCATCACTGCCAACAGCTGGATGAACACATTGCGTGCGGCCGGTGTGTTTGTATCTTATAGTTTTCCTAACATGAAAACACCCAAACAGGTTGGGTCGGACAGAGTTCTCTTTCTGAAAAGTTTCATTTTTTGCTCACTTGGACAGTACAGGGATAGCAAAGTTCTAAATTTTGTTTTGAGGTGTGTATGGATTTCCTGCGTTTGCACGACTGACTTTCTATTCAAGTGTGATTTCAGATTTTTCCGATATCGTTAAGGCAGGCTGACTCCCTAGCTGAGGGTGTGTTTCTGGTCGTGGGAGGAGGGTTCCGGCACGGGGCTTGGAAGTCTCCTACTTGATGAGTTTAAATCTGCCACGCCTAGATTGGCCCGCTGCCGTTTTAATCCTTGACATTACTCATTCTCTTTTTTTTCTTTTAAGGGTTAGTCAGTTCATCAGAATCTTCTCAAACATTCAGGATATTTCACAGTCAAATATACAGAATGTTTTCAGTTCTGTGAACTGAGTACAGAATGGGTTCATGCAAGGATACTTTCCTTCATGCCATGTAGTGGGTCTTACCTGAACATGTTCCTGTCTGTCAGTGGCGTTGGTGCCGTTTGTATAGGCTTTTGGCCGCGCGATTCTAAATGTTAATTTACAATGTTCTACCATTTGGTAATTGTCAGATTGGGTTCGGTCAACAAATCAATGCATAATGTTGAAAACCTGTGTTGATGGAGGATAGTCGGTATGTGAAGCGGGGACAATTGAATTCCCTTGTTATTGTTTTTGTGTCTAATTCTTTTCGCAGGCTAAACCGCTGACCTTTCAAAGACTATACAGCTAGTTCATTGCTTATCGATAGATCTGGCCTGACCTCTTTAGCCGAAGGCTTGAATCCTCCTGAAGGATCTTCCGATGTTCATTTTCCCTCAGGCAATTATTTAAATGGTACTTTAAAGAATTGAAAATGTGTCAACCATTCAGCTTCAATCGGATTAATTCCGTCAGAATTTTGGGAGCATTGAAGAAAAGACAACCATGTCACTGTCTATATGTAAGCACTATTTAGAGGGGATCAATTGTACAAATCAGACCTTTCCTTTACCTTTTCCAGACCACTAGTGAAGGTGCGCATCATTTCAGGATTGCTTATATGGATTATGGATTCACCCATATGGTTTTACTATACATTACAGAATAATGGTTTTGAAGATGTTTTAAGGATACAAACATAAAAATAAAAAAATAACTTCATACATATTCAACTTTGGACCCTCCCAAATGCACTTGGGCACAAGATAGACTTAAGAAACATTTTCTTAAAGGATCTAGCATTCTTTAAAGCAACTACAAGGAACTTCCTTTTAAGAAATATACAGAGTGCCCACACCTCCAATGTAACAACCAAAAGTTTCAATGTTTTTCTGTCGTTTGAAAATGGCCCTGCAGCTTGAGTTTTAGATTTTATTGTGGTTTTAAAAGTGAGACATTTTAAACGCCATTCCCTCAATGTAGGCCTAACCAAAAATGCATGCCCAGGGACCTTTGCACCTCCAAACCCAGGGAAAGAAACAGATGGAGAGCTGTGAAGGGAAATAATTGGCAATAAACAAGATCACACGTGATAAGTGAACGATTAACATCCTCTCTTGAGGTAAACACACATGTTTACAAACTACAGATTATTTGACTCATGGCAAACAATAACTTCTAATAACCCTATCTGACTGAAATTCTTGTCTGAAGTCAAGTATGGCAGGTTCGAATTACAATTGGTACTCTCCTGAGCTGTTATGTAATGCTTACCTTTCCTTCTCCCACTGGTACCTGATCCCATTGTCTATTTCTAATTTACTTGTTTACCCACCATGCCCAACCATTCTGGTTCTAGGATGAACATACAACACCCACTACCTTTTCCTCATGGCCGGTAACTGTCTGCATTTTTTTCCCTTGTTTTCAATCTGATCACACCCCGTAGGATAGGAGCTTTGTGAACAAAAAAACTGGGATTGTCCTCCTCATTGGGGTGGTGTTGTCTTACTGCTAAGCCTAGAACGGGTCTAGGTGCTGGTGAGGACGGTGTGGTAGGAGGATACGCCACAAGGGGATGCCGGGACAATGGCATGGTTTTGCATTGGGAGCCATTGTGGTGAAAGTACCAAAGTAAAAGGATCTCCGGTTTCAAGGTTATTTGGTGGAATGGGGAAGTGCCTTAATGGGTGACCATCCCTTAAAAGGTTTATGTTGAGTTCTAGTGGGTTGAGTTCTAGTGGGTTATCTTACTTTTGGAGGAATCTGTTTCCTTGCCTGTTTGAGATATTGGGGTGTATGTTATCTGCCATTGAGCTGTGAAGTTATTTTTGTTGTAGGGTTTAAAACAAAATGATAACCAAAGAAACACTGATTTTCTGCTTAATTAATTTGCATGGTGGATGGTGTGAGAAAGACTTTGTATTTGTTGGTTCATGTCTGACTGAATGTTGTAAAGGGTTTTCAGTTTGAGTTATTGTGCCCGCCAAACTGGATACACTTGCAATGAACTGTTCTTTGGTAGCTCTACATTTGATCCCAGCTAGGCACTATCCCCTGCAGCTTCCCCAAGGGGAACTGCAGTAAACCCATGGGTTTACCTGCCTTATGCATTCCTAAAGAAACCAGAATGGAGCCACTAGTTTGACTCGAGGGCAGCCAAATAAACAACCTGTTATATTCCTTTTTGGCAATATCTATTTGGACTGATATGTTGCAACACCGTATCAATCTTAAGTTGGCAAGGGAAACTTTGGAGTAATGGGAACATGTCCAGATGATGGAGGTGTGTTCCAGAATGTATTGCATATTGCTTTTCAATTAAGTATAAAACTTTATTGCAACTTTTGCAACTATGCAAAAGTAAAAATGTGATCTGTTGGAATCAGATGTGTCCTAGTCAAATGCATCACAATTGTGTTTGTCATCAGAAACAAAAGCAGTAGAGTACAATAGAACAAGCACTAGCATTGCTTTCTCTTGCATGCTTTCTTTACAGAAAAGATTGTATGAGCAATGTCATATTTTAAGATTTAATATTTTTCTTGGCCATTGAGAACTGTTGGTCTTTACACACCTTGGATTGACAGTCAAGATGTATTCCCCAAATCAGTCAGGGAAGAGATGCCCTGATTGGTCAGAAATGAGCAGGGAGCGGTCTTAAATCTAAATTGGCTCCATGTCCTGTGTGTACCACCTCCATCTATTCATGTGTGGACAATATTGTATTTACTGATTGTTTTTAATGCCTCTGTACTTTTAATGTTTCTTAATATAATGTACAGTTTTATTTTTAATAATTTGATTGTAATTGTAAGGGTCTTGACCTACCCGGGGAGAATTAAATTAGCCTCATGGCTAACTCTGACACATTACATTGACATCTGAACTAAATATGATTGATGTGTACTGTCCCTGCAAAATAAATCTTAAATAAATACAATGGAAGGCGCAGTCAAAATGTAACCGCTATTCTCACAGCGAATTTCACTCACTAATAGCAGATTGATGGCTATTCTAAAGAATTACACTCAAATAATAGCTCTTACTAGATCTTACCTACAGCACCTTTTTAACAGAAGTGTTAGGTAGATGTAATGGCCAAAGCATAGTTTTTTTTTTTTATGTACTGAGGACTAAGTGGAATGTCGATGAACCAATGGTATATTTCTTGTCTGCCGTTCAGATACGGAGACGAAAGAAATTGCTGCCTTTAGCCGCGTTTCCACCAAAATTGCCGGGAATCTTTAGTCCCAGGAGCTACATTTCAAGGGACGAATAAATGACATGAAAAAGTGAGAAATGCTGAGAGAAAAATCTATTCTAGTCTGTTTTATTTGATGTGATGTGAAAACGAGTTTGTGATATTCTTGGTTGTGTAGACCACATAGTGCAAGGTTAAGTCAGTTTTGATTTCATGTCGTCTTGGGAAAATCCTATTCCAAACATTCCAGCCGAGTTTCAATTAGAGTTAAGATATGTAACATTTCCCCATAAAATATATAAAAACGACTAGACGTATGCCATTTATTTTGTTGAGTTGTGTACTTACATTATCCCAAACAATGTTCAAACCCAGAGATATCCGTAGTGTTATTCAAGGTAACTGTCTGTTACATTTTGTGAGGCCGCATGTCCATGCCGTCATATTACGGAAACACGTAAAAACGGTAATCCAGTGGAGACCTTAATTATTGATATATTTCAAAATCGATCTGTGGCAAGTGGCTCATACCAGCCACCAAGCTTATGCAGTGTTTCCCACACATAGACTTTACTTGGGCGGGCCGCCCAGGTATATTAACAGCCGCCAAAGTATATTTGGCGACCCATTTTAGCATTTGATTTTGATTTTGTTATCCATCCGAGAGAACGTCACCACCTGCATCATAGTTTTTCCTATGCATCACAATTTTTGGGCTATTTTTAAAATGGGTTGAATCTTATATCATCGTAGAGCTGTGCGCAAGCATTTGATTCGCTGTCTCTCTCGCTCCACTCCTCCACACTCTGAATCACAAAATGATCATGATGGGGGGGAGGGGTTGTTGCTGGCTTCCCAGCAGGGAAGACGGCACGTCAAATTCCTGAATAGAATCAATCTGGAGTTCACAAATCAGTACGAGGGATACCAGAAATACCAAAAAACTCTAATCAAATCCACGTTCTAAATCTCAACGTGTACTTGTTTTTTGGCGCTTTTATGTTTGTGTAAAAAGTCTGCAATAGCTTCCACCTATACATGTACACATATCGTAATTTAGTTGAACCTGTTTTATAAACAGTGTGCGTTACACCCATAACGGAGCTCCACTGGTAGTTGGGCTGTTGTTAAGGGCAGGGTACTTAGTACTTTTACTGCTGCCCGACGGCTTCCCTTGGAAGCCCCATCTCCTGCAGGGATACACCAGTAGACACACAGGACTCATACCGGTGACCTTAATTCGGAGCGTGAATATCTGTTGATTATCCAATATCTTTCTAACAAAGACTTTCAACCCCACTCCCTCACCTGTCAGCTACCACTAGGGTTGCCAACTGTCCCGTATTAGCCGGGACGTCCCCGTTTTTGGAATGGTTTGTCCCATACGGGACATCCCTTGTCCTGTATTATCTGCTTCTTTACTCTGATCACCAGACCCTTACAGATCCTAGATCCGATACAAAAGCAGTTGATCATATGCCGATCACGCCATGGCTGAGATCCCCTGTCATCCAATCACAGGCAGTGGCACCGCACACCAGACCACAGGTGACATGCCACCAGGACGCCACCTTTTTGTCCCGTATTTTATAGTTACAAAGTTGACAACCCTAGCTACCACCACAAGTAGAATCTAATTATTTTGGAAACACTGTAAAGTGTACAGTAATGTTTTCAAGTCACAACAACGTTTAACACACTCATTAAGTTATTTCTAGTGTGATGGTTTTGACCAGGGATAACAGCGCTGGGCTACCCCACAATTGAATATGCCACGTAACATTAACTACAGTTGTTTTGGTAGAGAACTCATCTATTGGTAAGTTAGCAAGTTAACGTTACGTTACTTTCGGCTATTTCATAGCATGTGGTTTCCCCTCTGAACTCCATTCATGTGAATGCTTTGCTTTGCTCAAAAACAGTGTTGTGTGCTGCCAAGCAAAATGGTAGACACTGTGCTGCGTGGAGCTTCACAGACTTGTGGCGCGCTAAGACTTTGTGGATCCAAAATGTGCTCAATCACATACAAAATTGAGGATCTTTTTGATATCTACAGTTAATACATTTCCAGAGCTCTCAAAATATTGGTCCAAAAATTGCTAGATGATTTTCCACTGAAACACAATGAATGGCAAGATATAACCAATAGTCTTAATGCCAACGGCTTTCTTCATATCTAAATCTAAATACCTGTTTTGTTAGGTAAAAGCCCTGAACTCTGTTACTGCACTACTGGGTATGGAGGGATATCGGTCTTGCTTTTGAATGGCACAAATGTATGCAAGTTGTCATTCATGATTTTTCTTAGAGAGTTGATTACATTTTCAATCATACATGCTATTCCATAAAACAGTATTGTTCAGTCTTTTTCTGGGTCATGACTAAACTTGGCGCTATACGCTGAGCCCTTGACATGTGGAACTTCATACACACACCTTCTAGCTCTCACTGTCACCGTGCACAATGGCATTGTAAAACCAGATACAATTTCTGATATCATTTGAAGACTATCACTTGCTAAGGAGAGAGGGAGAGCTGATCATCAAATGGTTCAAGAGTTTCTGGTTGGGTCCCATGGCTACTTTCCTGAAGGTGCCCTTGAGCAAAAGGCCTCCACTGACCCCGATTGACCTTGTATGACCAATATTTCCACTGGTGTATGAATGTGTGTGTAATTCAAAGCATTTATTATGTAGTAGTTTGAGTAGCTGGAAGAGTAATGCAGCTGCTGCAGTCAACCATTTGCATATTGTTTGTGTGGCCTATTGTATAATGTATTTTTAATCATCAAAACATCTTCAAAACAATGACTATTGAATGTATAGTAAAACGATGTGGGTGAATCC
>OOFG01001767.1:0-11554 GCA_900323295.1 Molva molva | reverse complement strand
TTTATGTATATTTATATTATATTTATGGTTATTTTAGCGAAGATATTGTCAGGAAAAAAGTTGAATGAGAATAGAAGAGTATGACAGATGGGGCAGACTTATTGATCGCTGTTGACACAGCAGTTAATTTTGGTGTGTAACCAATGATTCATTGTAAAATAAGAGTCTGAGTAAATATATAATAAGAGTATATCGTGGTTAAAGTATGACGGTGGTTACTGTGTTCACGACAGTTACCACCGTCGTGGTTATTGCGATGTAGTTTGACTTCATGTGGGAATAGTTCACATTATGTAGTGATTTGCTTCATGTTTGTGGCTTCATGATTCTGTCTTTTGCTAAGCTCCCACATGCTGTGATAGGACGCACAGGGGCTACACCAAAATCAATATGCATCCTCCTCCACAATCACCCTGCACACTGTAATCTGACCTGCGACTCGGTACAATTCATCAAGACGTCCTTAGGATGCCTTACCTTGAGTCTTGATATTGATTTGTAAATCCTTAAGCTTCTTTCATTTAATATTTAGCTCGCATGTAGACAGCATCTCTGTTCTGTGGCGTACAGGGTAACACACGTGAAATGGTCTTTATTTTAAAAAAAAGCAACCCTAAAACCCAGGAACAGTTGAATTGCCAAAAATGTCATTACCTTGAGCATGGTAATTCTGGTTTAGTTTAGTTCTGCATATTTAAAGAAATGTTACAATTTAATTAAAATAGATCATTCTGATGGAATAACATCTTAGTCTCACAAAGTCCTTTTTATTTATTTATTTTTATATAATTTAAAAAGTATTAATAATTTAATAATTTTACCTGATTCTGACAAATAGAAATAAACTCAAAACAAAAACATAAACTTATATTTATATAGGACTCCAAACGCATGTTATGCATTTGCATTTGTTTATACATGCATCAAAATCATCAAATCAATCAAAATGTTTCCAACAGTTTGAGATTATTGCTATGAGCTGTCAGATTAAAAAGATTAACCTTGACTGACTGGTCAGTTGAGGTTAAAATGAAACTATCCACACTTTGTAATACTTTCTGATTTGAGTTGGTCAAAAGATTAGCTCTGATCTTTTCCCTTGGGACACTGCTTTTATTTGTATCACTCTTTACGTGAGAAATGCATGATTCATTTATCAAAACATACTTTTGAAATTGCCATTATAGTGTCTTAATTTTGTACAATTGGTTACAATATTGTCTTGAGGATGATGTTATAGCAGCCTTATGTGAAACACCTGACCACGAAGCTGACCAGCTTGACCTTTGCCTGAATGTGACATCATTGGAAAACATTAAAAAATACATGCCTTTTTACTGAATTAATTAAGTAGAAAGCGAATTGGCAGTGTAGTGCACAAACTGGTACTCTAATTTGAAACTCTAACTCTTTTATTTTGGCGTGCTGCAATCTGCATTATCTCTAATGCGCTGGTTGTGGTCTGAGTCAGTTTTCACAAGCACCAAGGGCCCCTATTTCAGTAAAAAGGGTTTCCTCCTCTGGCTGGTGGATGGCATGTCTCCCTTCAAGTCCCAGTTATGATCCCTGCACCTCCCTGCATCCCAGACACTCCTAATCTCTCAGGAATCTCCATAAAAAACACATTCTGAAACAGTTATCATAGTGCGCTTTCCATTCTTGTGTTGCCGTCTTACAAAAACAAATACAGAGTGAATTATTTTAACACTTATACTTGTATCTTTAACCAGGTTCAGTTGGTTTGTGTCCCCAAGTCACTGTTTTTCACAAGCAGATACTTTTCGAGGTCCTGCTGTTAAACTGCGCTGTTGACAGACACCATATTGCACTTAAACCTTTTGCGTCTGTTTGCGTGCTAAGAACCAGACTCTGGGTCTGGGTCTGACCAGTTGGACAGACATCTAGACTCAGTGTGGTGCATGACACACTTCAATAAGTCCTTATCAATAACTCTGATTATGAAATGCTAATCTGATTAGTTGGTTGTTATAATGCTTGTTGTGTGTCACGCCAAAGTGGCCGACCACGCGACAGCCATGCACGTCAACACACGCATTACTTCCCCTTCACGGCCTTCATTAGCGCTGTAAATATGCAGGCATTAGATGGGGATTCATGTAATAAACAACAGGAAGGGGCACGTTCTGTGTGTGCATTAATACGCCTCGTTACAGCACAGATGATATTTAAGGTTTGACACCTCTGAGATTAAGTTTGTTTTCATGCTCGGTGTATTCTTTAAAGCTTTGAAGCCAGGTTGATTTATTACATTTATAATGGTGGTATTACATATAAACCTTATACTGCATTCTGTTTTAGATCTATTCATGTGGTTTCCATAGGTAACTATTATGCTTAATGAGCTTGTTTTGATGTTGACACATTATTGGGGTTTTATTTCAGTAACAGTCCACAAAGATATAATTTTCCCCATTTGAAATAGTAACAGGCATTAGTGACCAATGGTGGCTGAATGATAAGTCTCATCCTTCATGTTTGAATACCTTGGTGTACATTCCATTACGTCTCTGTTCCCTCAAAAGCCCAAAATTATTTCAAATCTATTTTCATCCCATTATTTCCATTTACTGTGTAAATTGAAGGAATATCTGGGATTGAACCAAGAACCAACTGCTACTCAAACACATTAGCTACTTGGTTATCCTGCACACCCATAACAATGCTTATACGTCATACTGATCATACAACGAAAAAGTCCAGCTTGACTTGACGCTGAATTAGGGTCAACAGACACTTTAGTGTGCTTTTACTACTACAATTACCAACATTTATATTAAACATGTAGTTTATCTGCTAATCAGAGGTATAAAACATTCAAAGGTAGGACAATGTACATTTTATTGACTATTATCCTCTAATGTCGATTAACTATTAAAATTGTGTAGTATCAAATGTAATGTCTTCCAGATTTGTAGCACTGTTGTACTTATTGATGATTAGTTAATGGAAAACTTTGTGATTTTTCACACACTATTTTCGCAGATTACGGCTGCAGCGTTCTCGCTTAATATTGGACCAATTTAAAAGAATCGTCGTCCACATTAGTCCCTTTGACCCAAAAGGATCGGAAAATAGGGTCCAGGTTGAAAAATCCCGAAGTTTCCCTTTAATGAAATTGAGTTCGCTAAGCAGATATTGCTAGACGGATCATCTTATAGAAGAGGGTCTTTTGCAATCTGTCTGCTTGAGCAGCTGCTAGATCTTGGCTCTGGTCATAGGTTTGAAGCCCCTTGAAACATAAACACAGATTTATTTCAGGGGCTCAGTGGAGTTAAACACCTAATCTGCCTATGTAATTTTATAAGTCTCCTAATCTTGGTATAGACATCCATTATTTGGGCTCATCTTTGGGTGCTTACGGTGTAAGATGGCTAATACTATAAGTGTTATTGTTGCAACCGTTCATCAGCCGACTGCCTAGTGTCCTTTGGGTTCCCCACAGTGTAACACTGGGCCACAGTGGGGGAGCAATAACAACTGCTTTCCAGCCACTCAATACAACCAATCCTTATGTTAGAGCATGGCCATAGATAAGAAACTCTGATCCATTCAGCTACTTAACTGCTTTGTTCAGAATTAGGTTCAAGTTAAAGTTCTCTGTAATTGTGCCATGTTTTTCCTATTGATCTGTGTCTGTGTCTTACCAAAAGTGTTTAGTGAAAACGCTGACTTAAACGCATGCTTTTAATGTTTGATATAGCTATTGCATGTAAAGCAAGACCGTTTTGTTTTGTGTCAGTCTGAATCAGATTGACAAATATATTTAAAATATAAAAATCTCGTTTCTAAAATATATTCCTTGAAGCAGTTTGTTTATTTGATTCATTTTATGTGGTCGCATGATTCTTGCAATTTCCGGGTAGTATCTTCATGGTTGAATGCACTTATTGTAAGTCGCTTTGGATAAAGAATAAATACATGTATGTAATGTACTAATATGTACTTTCAATTAATACTGCCAAATTGTTAGCAGCACAACTTTACTTGTTGCTTTATTTTTCCATCGATATAATTTATATTTTGTTAGTGGTCATTTTAAACCATATTACTATGATATTGTTTCATCTGGCTTCCCTAGCAATCCATTTTTAGAAGTATTGGTTTCCCATGCAAAATAGATTTAAGAGTCTTGTATACAGGCATTCCCATTTTTGTATAAAAGCTAACAACATGCTAACATAATAATGCTAACAACACAAAACAATAAAAAGGTATTTGTTGCTTGAGGTTGAGCCACATGTATAATGCTAACAACACAAAACAATAAAAAGGTATTTGTTGCTTGAGGTTGAGCCACATAACAGTGAGTGCCTACTTGGTCAAACATGGGACTAGGACTGAGACTTGTCCCTCTGCACTCCATCAGATGGTTAATAATCATTATAGGTACACCACTTGTCATTTTATGGATGCTCCCTTGTAGATTAAAGACAATACAATACATAGCATGTATTGTTTTCCTGAGATCTCAAAGCCCTTTAATCAGTTCATCACGATACCTTTCAAGTCTGAGCTAGATTAGGAGACCATCGTATCAAACTGCTTTTCATTGCAGAACTGCTTTTAGTGGTCATATATTTCACTGAGCTGCATACTTTGTATTCCTCCAAATAATGGTTTCCTATAAATCTACACTTGTGGAACATTTGCTTCTCATTTGAAGGCAGTGTGGATAAGATTTATTTTGGTTTTGCTGTAGGAAGATTACCTCTCCTGTGCAATGCTGCAGTGTTACTTTCAGCTTTGGCACATTCAAAAACTCCTTTTATATGTGGGAAACATTAGCTCGCAAATCCTCTGTTGGTCCATCTTGCATTGAAGACTATGTCCTGTAAAAGAGAGGTAGAACGCACAAATGTACAATCCACAAAGACATCCCCCAGTGATCCTTGGTGGTAAATAACTAGGTGCCAGAAGGTCTGGATTGCATGCAAACGTGGCCAGGGTCCAAGCAGGTATCAGAGGGGAATGTACACCAAAGGTTTTTAACCATCCTTGTACTGAGCCTATCTCTAAATCACATCTGCATCAATCTGACTTAGAAAGCTTAGCAGTGCTGAAGAAATGATTTGCAAGTGTAACCTACTTTTTTCCATATAGCGTTGAACTTGCGGCCATATGTTGATTTTAGGTCAGTAAATCAAACTGACTCATGTTATTTTTAGCGCTGTGTATAGTCGTGTGTATTCACAGACGACATCGCAGGCATGGACACTGAACAAGGTCAAGGTGTGAAATGCACACCTCACAAATTCTTGGTGAGGTAAGTGTCAAAAATAAAAAGCTACTAGTGCTTCCAATTAAAGCCCCTTAAATATGAAGTCTTCTGGGATGGTTTTCGGGAGACCAATTACAGAAAACAGCAACACTGCTTTAACACAACAGATGTGGGGAAACTCCCACACATGGTTTAAGCACTCCTACATTTGGGAATCCTTCTGCAAATATTTCAACAGATCAAACATGTAACTTCTCACTCATCTCCCTCCAAATGCTGCGCTTTTCTCCCTTCATAATGATTGATTGTATGTCTTTTGACACAATGTGCGGGTGAAAGGTGAGGTGTTAAAGCTGGAGCTCTTTTAAATGTCATGTCAGAAAGCCAAGTCAGAATTTTCTGGGCTTAAAGATATGCAAGGGAATGTGTTTAAAAGTGGGTGGAGTTGACGGTTCAGTGTCGTTGGTGGTCCCGATCCTGTTGAAATATCCTAAGTGCAGAGACCCAGTGTGTCAAAACATGCCAGGACTTCAAGAGGCCTGCTAATAAAGATGGACTCCATGAGAAATGCACCCAGTGGTTTGTTTATGCAAATGAAAAACTGATGACAGATTTGGTAATGGACATGGCAGCCCACAATGCAACAGCAAACAGGCTGTTGTGTCGTGTGCTGTTGAGTTACTGCAGAAGGCCGATATTCTCTGTACAGTACCATCTACACTAACTAACCAGTGTACGACATCCTCCCCTTCTTTACTAAATGACACCTAGTCGTGTCACTCTCATCGGATTCAACACGTTGGAGAAAATCTCTTTCCGAGTAATGATGGGAGAATTCTTTGTTCTCGCCTCTTAGCGGAATCGTAGAAGTGCTGACAGAATAGACTATTTAAGAACAGAAGCTCTCAAAGGACACACACTCTGTGTTTGTGTGGCAGCATACCTGAAAGCCTGCCCCAACTCATCACACTTTCAAAGCCCACAGGCACACCTCATCGTGGGAATGGCGTCTCTTAACCCCTTCTCTGTTTGAACAGGCTGCTCCTACTTTATTCTGTTGTTCTTCGTTTGCATTGGGCATTCAGCAGCTTTTACAATTGATCATAAACACTTGGTGAATGAGGGTCTAAACATCAAAAGTGTGAAGTGCAAAAAAGTATTGGTGTTTCTTCCCCTGCTTGCGTGCAATGCAAGGGTGTCTTCTCTAAATGTTTGAAGTACTTATTCCAGTTTAATTCTGGGCGATCTTGTACATTGACACGGCAAAATGAAGGGGTGAAGACAGATTGGTATTAATATAACAAATTCTTGATAGATGTGTTTGTTTTTTCTGCAAGCCTTTGCATGGAAAGATTTTGGTGTCATTCACGTGGTGCTCGTACCATAGGCTATATACATTTCAAATAATTATTATGATGGGATTAATTAGTCATCATATTCTACTTTATTTTCTTTAGTTTTGTTTCAATTTGTCATTTTACACCTACACCTAATAATAATACATGCATCATGCACATGTATATGAATCCATCCTTTATAAAGTAATGAATGCTGATCACATTTCTTAGTGGTGACGCCGCAGGTGCCACTAGGAGCGAGCAACGCCTCACACGAGTGGCAATGCAGTTTGGATTTGTTCATGCATCAGCGCCAGCCTGGCTTTCCTACGCCCTGGTTGTGTTCGTGTCAGCAGACAAAAGCCACGGGTGTCCCTACAATACGTAGCTGCTGGGGCAAGCAGGACAACACCTCTAGAGCAAACACGGCTACCTGCTCTTTGTAAAGTCGCATAATGCCGAGCCTTTGTCCATTCCAACCCTCCACCCTGGACCTGGAGCTGCTGCAGCTCCTGCAACAGGTGCCACTTGAGGTCTCCTTTCTGGCTCATTGTGCCCTCTATTCCATGGCCCATCTCTCTTTATTTGCCCTTCTGGCGGACTTTGCCGATGACTTTTTCTGAATGCACTTAGCCCACCAATAGCCTTTGATTCTGTATGTTGCACTGAAAGCGTGGCTTAGGAACTGTGTTTGCGTGGGTGTGCTTTTTGGAGAGCTTTTATGAAAGGTCACAGGTTGTTTATTGTGGGAACTGACACGGATTACATATTTGCTATTTCATGGTGCTTAGTGTGATGGTGTTGTGTAATAAATGGCATTTGCATTGAAATACTCCAAAACGGACATGTTCTTGCTTTTGCTTATTTGCTTGTACTTATATTTAATGTGACTAATATTGCTATTACATTGAACAAGTTAAATTGCCCTCTGCATAACTGTAATACATTCTGTGGGTACAGTTGGCCTCAGCCACCTGCTGTTTACAATCTTTTCTTGGCTCCACAAAGGAGCCAAAGGAGAACAATTATGGTATCTTAAGGTTTTAAATCAGATTATTCCAGTTAATTGATCATTTCCAGTAAAGAATTGGCTTCTTAATGATGACTCTTAATGACAATCAATATAATTGTCCAATTTAGAAAGGGAGGTTTAAGAGAAAAAATGTGTGGGAAGTGGTTGAAATGTCCATGAAATAAGAATAGATTGCACTAAAGCCTTATACTCTTAACATTATCCTCAACCACATCCGGCCTAGCAAATCAAATTGCCTGATGACTGCAGAAAGTATGTTTAATAATTAGCAAAAAATTTCTGGCATTCATAGGAACCCTAAATAGCTGTGAAATGATAATACATCAGAAAGAGATTTAGTGAAAACCCTCAGTCTACTCAGAAGCCATTTTTGTTCATCACAGGTTGCTTTGAGGAATTTCTGTAGAAATGTCTCCTTTCTTTAAAATATGAAATATCATTTAGTTAGAATATGTGTTGAAACAATAATTTAGACTATAATGTATTAACATATGCTTCTGAACAATTATAAATGTCACTCATTTCCTTATTGCTTGTGAGAATTGGGGTTAATATCTTCTGTATTAATATCGAATGTATTAATTTGTCCAGTGATCAACTGAACTGAAAGTGTAATTCCCTTTGTGTAAAATGTATTGTATGGTATTTTTTTATTAGATTTCCTTCTGTGTTGTTGGATGTAAAATTGACTTTATTACCAACATGCATATGCTGATAATATCTCGGATAGTCTCACATTATATTTAAAATAGAATTTTCTAATATTCTCTATGTGTCTGACCTTTTCTTATGTAGCCACAAGATAAAGGGGTAAAAAGCTCTGAACAAACAGGCCAGTAACTGCTGCCAGAGCTGATCCACCCTGAGCACCATATATCATCCCCTAGTCCAGGAAGCTGTGGCGCTGCAGCAGACGGCTTAGTGTAGCTAAGGCAGGGCAAATAATGGCAGCGCAAACATGAATATTGACAGAAACACAAAGGGGTGTTTAGCGCTTGTCTGATCCCAGCTGTGTGAAATGTCGGTAATAGCCGACACATACAAAGGCAGGCAGGCAGGTGACGGCGAAGGTGTATATCACTGCGACCTAGCCCACTGTTGGTTTGCCTGAAGATTGCATCAGTCTTGTGCCACTCCATGGGGTGGTGTACCCCCCCATTGCTCCCTTGCACCCCATGTGGCCTTCTTACATGAGTCCAACTCACAACCCTCACGTGGGACAAGGAGTTGATGAGAAGATTTGTGTTGTTGTTGTCCATCTGTGTATCCTGTTTGCAAGCCAACTGAAATAACCTTTTTAATATCACAAAGGTATTGTGACGTGCTCCTGTTACCTTAGCCAACCTTCTTTTTGAACCATTAATCCTTATTTCCATGACAGCTTGTCCAGCAGTGCTTTTTATGTCACAATTTGTCTTATCCTACTTTGACAGACAGGGGGCACTGTGGCTTTACTTTTCCTAATACCTTGAAGAGCTATTTCAGGTTTCAAGGCAGCCAGAAACAAGACCTGCGTTTCCCTATCTTTCTGTGGACTTAAGGTTTTACTTTGTAAAATGTAAAAATAAATATTCCAGTAATTATATGAAGCTATGTCTGTTGATTATGATAAATACAACAGAAAATAACACAATAAGCAAAACTAAACAGAGCTTTGGTTCTTGAGCTAAAATCTAGCAGTTCCAAGTTTCCAAAAATAGAAGCTAGACACAACAACAACACAGAAATAAACACAATAAGGCAATATCACCTCTTAATTGTGCATGTGCATTTTATTATTCTGTTTTGGAAGCTAATGTGAACAGGGTTGACTGACATTTACTGAGAATGAGTGCGAAATACATTTTAACACATTTTAACAAGCTGCCCCATTGCTCCACCATTGCTACATCGTTCACACCCTTGGTTGTCGTCGGGGCGTTCTGGTGGCCGTCTTAATCACAGCTCCCCCAGGGGATCAAGCAGTAACATGACTGATGAAAACACAGCACAGACTAGTGATCTGGGCGGGAGGTTTGTAACCATCAACCTCGCCCTATAACCATTACGAATACCCACATCCTTCTCCTACCAGGGCACCAAATTTCCGAAGTCATCACATGTCGTCGCAGTGCGGACTTGGCCTTTGATTCCAATTTCCCATCATACCCGTTATGTTACCTCGCTGGGTAATGTTACCTCGCTGGGTAACAAGAGGGATGGCTGTTCATGCTCCATGTCGCAGCACCCAAGGTGAGGTGTGGTCTGAATTATTTTATTTCTAATGAAACAATATTTCCTGACTTGGGCTGCACTGCGGTGAAGCAACACACCTGCAGTGCAGCGCGGCCATGCGTACCAGCACCACGACCGCCGCCGTCACGGCAACGACGGCCGAGGAACACCCAGGTGATCCATTGGCCCCTGTGGACAGGAGGCCGGGAGAACAGCAGCACAGGGTGTCGCCTCCGGAGGCACTCAGGGAAGAAACACAGAGATTCCCCAAAGAACACACAGTGTCATCAGAACAAAGACATTCCTACGCACTCTCGTGGGGTAAACACACACTTCTCACACAAACAAAAGCGTCCACATGCAGACGGATGCCGGCCACACGGAGCCGCAGAACAAACAAGAGAGAGAGGAGCGCTGAGGAGCCTTGAGAAAAACCCGGGGCTGCAGCAGGCCCACTCTTAACCTCCGAACGGGTGTGTGTGTGTGGTGGGCTCGCATGTCTTTGCACGGGGGGACGGATGAATGTGTGAGTGAGTGAGAGTTTCTGTCTGCTCTCTCTTGCTCTGCTTTTCAGCTGTGTCTCCCTAGTATTCTGATCGTTTGTTTTCTGGTGGGGAAGGTGAAATGAATTGACAAATGGGGAACCAGGAGTCACCAAATCTTGTCACCAAAATTGACTTATTTTGAGAGTGAGCGAGAGAGAGAGAGTAAAATTCTCTAGTCTATATTCACACCTGTGTTATCTAGAATCCTACTGGCAATGACTAGAAATGATAGTCTAGTCTTAAGTGACTAGCAGTGAATTGACATTAAGATACATCCATGAATGTGCAGGTTGGGGTTATGGCTAATTCCTCAGGTCTATAGACTGGGGACATGTGGATCAAACCCAGAACCTTTCGGCTGGGAGTGACTAGCCTGCCTTATATTATGAATCACAATAAAACACACAATAGAGTGTCGTTAGGCTTATCTTATTCAGGATGTGAAAGACAGAATACACAGATATGTTCAAACGTATACTGCATGTTGACTTGTTTAACTATCCCTTTAAATAACATTTTTATGTTCTGTTTTTTTATATCTTTATGGCCATATCACCCTGGTCATCTCCCCAGCCAGCTATCTGTAGCTGCTAGCTGTGATTGTAATGCTGGCTCCCATATCTGCACACACTCTGCCTAACCTTCCCCCCTCCCTCTCTCTCTCTCTCTTTCTCTCTCTCGCTCTCTCTCTCTCACTCTCTCTCTCTCTCAATGGTGTGCACACACACACACATACAGCCTTCTGTGTCCCTACCACTGCAGAGACATGATGTCCTGTTAAGTCCCTGATTGTATAATTCTATCAGGAAGTTGTTTGTGCTATCAGAGATGTACAAGTCATTGTTTGGGCTGTGCATGTTTGTGTAAGATGAGCGCCTCTGATAGCCAGCTTTGACTGGCCGCTAGCACTATCTTCTTAGCAATCAACGGATAGGAGCGGTGCTCTCCCTGACTTGTTCACATACCACACACTCATACTTCACAAAGAAGGGAGGACTCGTACCCAACTCCTTGTGTTGGTTGAATAAAAAAACCCTGATACGGGATTGGATCAAAAGTCAACTTCACAGTGATGAATGTTAGTAGACGCATGGCAGGATGAACGCGTTAGCTTCTGCGTTTGCGAGCGGATGTTTTCCCTCAAAGCCTCAAGGGTCGGGAGGACTAGAGATGCTATCCAGGCCAT
>OOFG01001762.1:4266-15354 GCA_900323295.1 Molva molva | reverse complement strand
ATCTCATTTATATATATGACTCTACATTCTAAGAAACACTTACTGTTTTATCTGCCTGGTTTAAAAACTGCTACCTACCAAACGGCCTTACTTTGTATTTATAACAGCTGGTTTGTAATCGCATTGATTAACCAGTAATAATGACTGTTGTTGTTGACTGTTGTGATTTTTTACACACCTGCTTATTTTTATGACCCAACAGATTTTATTCCCTGGCAGTTTGGGTGACTCTGACGTTAGCACTGAGGTTTACCAGTAAAATTATTAAATATATTTTATATATATATTTTCTTTCAAATCTATAGCACTTCAAATCTTCCACACACGTGGAAATTTGATTTTCATTATCTTCACAAAACATTTACAATTTTCGATCTATCTGTGCCCACAGTGATGTTTGAAGACCTTCTCAGTTGAATTTGAGTTGATATTGAATGTGTTATGGTGAGATGGAAGATGTTGCAACTCATTAAATCATGCTTACTAATGCCTAACGTGAACACCATAGGTTGGCAAAAAGTCAAAGTCTTACAAAAATCGGTTGATATTTTCATTCAGCAACCTAATTTTAAAGAAATTAAAATGTAAATTTTTACATTGTTAGCTTATTTCGATATATTTTTCTACAAAGAAAAATTATAACAGCTGTTCATCAAATGTTTCCAGCTTAATTTTAGCTTGATTCAATCCAGCCGATCCAAAGAAGCCATCTTTAGTGATGATGTCAGGAAAGTTAGCGAACTAATTTATCACTTTGACGATGAAAATGGTAGTAGCATTCATGTAAATCCCATCATCTCTTCTGTATCTTTTCTCTGGCAAATAAATACACTGTGAGCTGTTTTGCTCGAACAGATGAAAACCATGAATCCATTCTGCAGATATTTGTGATCGAGAGAGAGAGTGAGAGCGAAAGGAAATGTGTTTCGTCAGTTTAAATGATTTACACGCTGGAGTCACTATCGCACCGTTGAGCCATTAAGAAGCAACACCAGCATCACTTTCGTTTGAATGAGGGGCATTCAAGGGGGTAAGGCAGTTGTCCCGGGCTGGGCGACAGCCCTGGGAACGCTGCCCCGGTCAGCCTACTGCAGTTCTCGCGCCGGCTTACCCCTTTAAAGTGACCGACGCTCAATATGCGAGCGCTGGCGACCCTGCGGTACGTCGGTCGATTAATAATAGTTAGCTTCTATGTAGCATAATCTGTTAATCCATCCCTAATTACAAATAGGTTTTAGCATTAATACAATACATTTAGTAGGCCTATTCGATGTTTTACACTGTCAAAGTGAAGTGGATCCTGCCCGTGTTACTTCATGTTTTTATTGGAACAAGGTCGTCAATTCGAATAAGCCTAGCCCTAGCGAACACTTTTTAAATCAGGAAATCCCTATTCGTTTATAAAAGACCACGTAAGAGGTAGCTTTACCTGCAGTTATTTTATTTAAACAAGGCGCTTTTGTACCTTTTTTATTGATTTTGATACCGCTTAGCACTTAGCTAGACATGAATGTTCAACACAGCATTTTCGAAATAACTTGACAATTATTAAACAAATTAACAAATCAAGTGGCAAACAAAACATGTGGTCTGGGAATAAAAGTACAAACAACTGGAAACAAACAGGATTAAGAGGAATAGAGAAACTCTCACAAAGAGAACAATGAACAGTCTCCAGCAGGGCGAACATAGAAAAGGCCCATGTAAACAAGTATTGAGGTACAGCTCCATCTCCACCTCTCCGGTATCTGGACTATGAGCTAAGAGGTCAGCGACACCATGTTATTCGGACTTAAAATCTCAATCCAGTAGCCGTCTGGGTCCTGGATGAAGGCTAGACCTTTCATCTTACCTGCGATGGGGAATGAACACACACACTTGAATACAATCGATCTATTGAGGTGTTTATAGGTTAATTACTTGAAAAATGGTTAATTGGTTTGATTCACATGCTGGTACATTGCATCGATTGGATGTGTTGGTTGGCTAGTACGTTTGTTGATTGTGATCACCATCTACTGGTGAAAACCAAGATGTGCACAAAGCAACGTAAGGCTATACTTCCATTCCTCTATAAAGACACCGGTGGCGTGTAGACTAGGTTCCTATTGGAACAGTTACATAAGTGAAAACGCACCAGCTTCAGGCTTCTTGACAAAGGTCACTCCTAGTGCTTCAAATACTTTGCAGGCAATGTAGACGTCAGGAACGGCAATGCCAATATGGCCTGTGGGGGAAGGGGGTTTGGAAGATGGGATTAGACTACATACCGACACACCCATACAACCACAAACACACAGTTACAGGCTGATACCTATGCAACACATAATAGTGAAGTACATTACATCTCTTTGGGTAGATGCTTGCCACATTGCAGTCTTCCAAAAATAATTGTGTGTAAGATGTGTATTTGTGCGTTAATATTTAGAGGACTCCAAGTAATTATTGTTACTTTAACACAAAACAGCTTTTAAATGGGTGCGGTGGAATAGTTTGTTTTCTCAAATCATGTTGTTTTCATCTTCCTGAATTCATGTGTACTTCCTCACCAAAGCCTCGAGGCTCTGAGTTTCCATTATGATGAGACAGATCCTCATCAGACTCCGAACCCCAGTTACTAGAGAGAGAGAGAGACATAGAGATTGAGACGGAGAAAGAGAGAGAGACAGGCAGAGAAGATAAATACTGAGTTGACAGTTGCTTTTTGATAGTTATGGTTTGATTTATGTTGCTGGTTCTAGAGGTCAATGGTACGTTAGTACGAGTTAGTTAGATTCATGTTGATACATGTCGTTAGCTGACAGTTCAAGTTACATTCCTATTGATTAGTTCTAGTCAGTTGATTGTAGCCTACTAAGGTAGATTCATGTCCATGGTTCTAGCTGTTCGATGGTACTAGTTTGATTTGCATTTTCGGTTAGTTGATAGTTATAGTTGGGTAGCTGTCATTTGTCACTTGGTGGCACTAGTTAGATCTTAGTTCTAGTTCAGCGGGAAGCATACTTCTTGCAGAAAATAAGTTTGGCGGAAGAACAAAAGTATGTGATTGCATAGAAAACGAACAAACGCATAGCCTACCTCACAAACTTATTTTTCTGCACTTCTTGCAATGCCAATATTTTATAACTTGCTGAAATCTCCACAGATGACGGCATTGCGAACATTGTGTGTGATTGGTCAGAAATTCAAGGCACGTGTGATTTATTTTACTTTATTTCAGGAATTCGGATTTCCCATCTCCATGGAGACCCCACAGTTCTTAACTAATGGAACATTCAGTGATCAAACCAAAACCCAGTGAGTATAAAACAAGTTCGCCTGCAAAGAACTTGACCAAGAACCAAAAAAATGGTAGTAACAAGGTTACCGCGTTGACAGGGGGCACTATAACTCGGTCAAACGGTCAAACCTAAACGGCCACGCCCCCCGCCCCATTTCACGAGCATTTCGGTTTGGTAACTTTGCCTAATTTGATATGCTGAACCTTTTTGCCCAAGGACCCATATGGTCTGTCTAGATGGATTTGTCTGTACCTTGAACATTTTGGAAAACCTTGAAAGATCTTGAAAAATGACTTTGGTAAACCAAACTGACACAAAATTTGGTACACATTGTCCTTAATCAGGCCGACTTTAAGCTATTTTGTATTTTTGAATCGGTTAAAAATGGCAGTTATGCACAAATACGTTTATGCAAGTGAGCCGCATCTTTCAATCTTGAAAAGTGGCACAGAGACTACAAACGTGTGGCGTTTTTCCACTGTACTATACTAGCCCGGCTCGGCTCGGCACGGCTCGGCACGGTTCGGTACAGCGCAGCAGCCAATGCGGCTGGGATTTGCATTACCAACCAGGCTTCCCGCTTGAAGGTGTGTCTTTAACTGATGACGCGCTTGTCTTGTGTCGATGACACAACAACACACACTTTTATTGCCTATTTAGTTGTATGTAGCCTACCATATAATCGGATTGATTCGTTTAAGACACATTTTATATATTTGGGTTGTTTCAGACAGACGGCGACACACAATGATATCTGCGATGATGAATTCAGTTTGACGTTCAATATTCCCCCTTTTTTCCCCCCTCTCAAAAAAAAATCCTTGTCCAATGTGTAAACAGGATTAATATGAAATCTTATTTCATATTAATCCTGTTTACACATTGGACAATGTTTCACAGATATTTCCCCTAGTGCCACACGATGTCCTTGATATTAGGAAAAAAACGCGTTGAATATCGATATCAGCGATCTAATAGTGTGAAATATTGACCAATGTCCAGTCTTTACACCAAGACTAATCTGAATAATAAAGAATCAAGCTGTTGAGAACTCTAGCCATACCCTTCGTGCATGGCAGTGCGTCTCGTACACAAGAACGCACAGTTTATTGTATTTTTATAGGTCTATATTCCTACAATTTGAGAGACAACTTCTCCCTCCGAACAGCAACCAGGGCTGACGTCACCGCAGCTCACTTGGAGGCGGGGGGGCTCACTTTGGCCCGACCTCGGAGAAGGTCCATCTCGGGCGCGGTACGGTACGGCTCTTAAACTGGTTGTGGAAACGCAAATCAGCGCAGCACGGTGCGGTTCGGTACGGCAAAAAGTGCCAATGGAAAAGCGCCAATAGTGTCCTTGCTTATAAGCCTAGCTAGCATTAGCATGTTAGCATGATCACGGAAAATTGCCAATACAAGGAGTTGGCTCATGCAACCACACACATCGTCAGAAAATACACATGGCGACATGTCTAGTTTTGAACTATGCTCCCTGCTTTTGTTGCTGGTTCTGGTCAGTTAAGTTTATGTTATTAGTTCTAGATATTTGGTTCTAGTCAATTAAGTTTCTGTTATTCATTCTAGTTAGGTTTATGTTATTTGTTCTATACAGTCGGTTCTGATCGGTTAGGGTTCTGTTATTGGTTCTAGTTAGGTTCATGTTATTTTTTCTAGATAGTCGGAGGTACTGGTCAGTACGGTTTATGTTACTGGTTCTTCTTACTGGGTGAGCTCTATGGTTCCTCGGCGGGAGAACGTCCAGGCGGTCCTCTCCTTGACCTCCGTGGGGATCTCCGAGCGGTCCTCGTACCCCAGGAAGTAGAGGGAGAAACGCATCGAGGGGAAATCGATTTTTTGAAGCAGCCTGCAATAGACCAACAATAGGAAATCATCACTGGTGAAACTTTAAAACCCCCTCCTGCCCCAGGACAGATACACAATTAGTATTTTAATCAGAACAAATGTCCTCTAGAATTTCCTTTTTCTCTCTACCTATCTTTGACTATCGTTCTCCCTCCCTCTCCATCTGTGAGTGTCTCTGTCCCTCTCCCTCTCACTCATACTCATACTGTATGTTGCTGTCTCTCTCTCTCTCTCTCTCTCACACACACACTCCATGTTGCTGTCTCTCTCCCTCCATCTCTCTCCGTCCCTCCCTCCCTCATCTCAATATGACCAAGTTTATGTTCAGCATCTTCTTTGGATACATGACCACGTTGACATTTGGAAAAGCAAAGATATTGCCTGCAACATCAATGTTTTTTTTCTAAATCCTGGATTAAAACAGTTGAGGTTTATAAAGAAAATGAACTTGTTTTTACAAAGATATCCTTTATCACAGGCCTTGCTATATCAGGGAGAACAGAACTGCTTTTACAAACCAGTCCGTCTGCTCGCTGAAAACACATCATTCGTATATTACCAAACACTCCTGGAAGCTAACCGGCCTGTGTTTTGTTTGAGGAGAACAAAGTGTTTAAAAAACTCACGTCATGCCTAAAACACGCGTGTAGAAATCTAAAGACTTCACTGGGTCTTTGACTCTCAACATGGTCTGTTGCATCATGAAATCCTGCAGAAAGAGATAGACAGACACAGAGACAGAGAAAATTGAGCGGGTACAGCAGAGAAGTTCAGGGCATGTTACTACTTGCAAGAATGGATTTTTTTCCTATTTTAATATACAAATATTAACTTTGTCCAGAGCTGTTTTTAATCGATAGGATAGACAAATCAATCTTATGTTTATGCCTACTGCGTAAATAAAGTAGGCTACTAAACTGCATAGGGCTGTCACATACAGTATATTCTTGTATGCAAGTCTCTGCATGACTTGCATGACTCATTTACTTACTTGAGTGATCGGGTTTCCCTCTTTACACGCATCGGATACCGCTTCGTCCGTCAGTCCTTTCATTTCCATCGTACTGCGTTGTTATGAATTCAGGAATGTAACCGGATCCTTTTTATATAATTTATTATATCCTATTCGGTATACTATATTCAGAGATGTGTCGGTTTTAAATGAGGGCGAACATGTCCCTGGTTACATATCCACGTATTTCCTCACACAAAATAAAGTGATCTTGTCGTGAAGCCGTCACGTAGTGGTATTGTCGTGTAGGCTGGTCCTCCTCAGTTAAAGCTGGTGCTGGGGACAGTGAACGGAAATGTCAGCAAGGTAGACAAGAATCCGTGGCTGGTCAAAAAAAACACGTTCTGCGAGTTTGGGCAGGTTGTGCAATCTGGAATTACACGAGTTCCCTCCCCTAAAATGTTTTTATTTGAGTTGTGTTGGCTCTAGAAACTGGCTATGTATACAACATATTGGGGGATTATATGTGGTACTTTATGATAAAGAGAGACATATTTGGTCTTTAGAATCATGACATTATTGGGGTTTTGACTCAGGCGTTTCTTCAGACAGATAGACTAAGTCTGTATCTGCCTTATCAAATACCTCCAACATTGAAAAGCAGATGTTTAGGTTGGGATAGGGAGTGCGAAGAGCGATTGGTATTTTTCTGGTATGCAAACACACAAGACGGCATTTGTATAGATGGTCCAAAAGTTAAAAAAATTGATATAGTTTAGTTTGACCTGGCTGTAGTGATCAATATCAAAGTTTGCTATGAAGTTTTAGCAGAATTGATGGTGACCCAGTTGCCTTACCCTTGAGACGTGCGGGGGCCTGTTTTAACGTCGCATAACCGTCAACCACATCAGCATTCAAACAGCCTTTTATTTTTCACTACATAAAATACAAAGGTTATTTTCTATAGCTATGACAACACTTCTTGTGTAACCAATCTCCTAATTACAACCATATTTGGCAAAAAAACAAAAAAATGAAATAAAATATAAAATTAACCACAGCAAAAAGTAAAAGTCATTTTTTTCAAGGATATACAAGTATATGATTCACGTTTTCTATATACAAATTTACATTAGCTTCTAGAGGCATGTCATGGCAAGTACCTCATTCAATTCATTAAAAAAAGACCAATAAAGAAAAGAAAATGATGGCTATCTAAACCACGGTAACTGTTACAGCCTTCGTATACCAATATGGGTATACGAAGTTGCGTCACCTTCTGAAAATCACTCAAAAACATATCTCCCCAGGTCACATTTGAGAAACATTAATACGTTGATCCCACACTTCTCTGTATAGGAGATTATGAAAAAGAAAACTACAAAAAGTGGTTAATTTCAGGGTGCTTTGGGTATGGCTCTTCGGTGCGCGCCAGGCCGGAGCGGTGTTCATCTCCCCTCATCTCCTGGCCGAGCGCAGGTTCTCCAGCAGCAGGACCACCAGGCGGTTCTTGAGGCTGAGCAGCTTGCTGCCGTATGTCTCCTGCAGCACGGTGGACAGCCTGCAGCGCAACGACCGCAGGCAGGGCAGTGAGCCGCCGCCTGGGATGTTGAGCAGCGTGTGGAACAGCTCCAACCACAGCTCGCTGTGGGGGTTCCTGTAGAGACCCACCGCCATTTTATCGAACAAGACAGGCGGCTAACGGATGAATAAGGTCGCTAATGTAAGCTCACACAGCAGGTGGCTAACGGACGCAAACAGTGCCAACATTAGCTAACGTAGCAGGTGCTCATGTTAGCCAATAAAACGCATAACTCCCAGATGCATGTGCTAACATTAGTTAACAGACACATACTGTATGGCAATAATGTTAACCACGTAACAGATGACTAATGGACATGCATGTGCTAATGCAAGAGATGCTAATGTTTGCTAATGAAACGGATGGTTAACGGCCACACATGGCGCCAATGTTAGCTAATGCAACTGAAGCCAACAGACACATTTAGCGCTAAGGCAACAGATAGCTAATGGACAGAAGTGATGTGAAACATGGTGAGAAACCAGATGAGGAACGAAAAACATGCGGCAACGTTAGCCAACAAAAAGATAGTACAGTACCTTCTGAACAACGCGTTGGTCTTCCACACTCCGTCCTCCTGCTTCACCTGCATGTACGTTCCAAATAGCATGCAGTACACCGTGCCCGCGATCCCAAAGTAGTCCGTCTGAAAGATAAACACGCACATTAGCATTTTACATCACAAAAAATGTAATCACATAAAACCAACACTGCCACACTGTGACTTCACGTACAGGCTCTACAAATGACTGTAGAGCCTATAGAAGTCCAACGCCCTTATAGCAGTGTATTGATCAATGTGAGTTGTTCATTATATCTGTTAAAATCAACCCATTTGACTTTACCTGATAGGACCAGGGTCTGCCGCTGAGCATCTCGGTGCACTGGAACCCGGAGGTCAGGCACCTGGCGGTGAACTCGGTGCCTTCCGGGAAGAGCTCCATGTCTATGCTCTGGCCCAGGTCCACCAGGACCATGCCATGCTCCATCACTTCAGGGTCCAGACACTGGCTCTCCAGGAACCTGCAGCACACCAGGATGACAAGCGGTCAGGGGGCAGGTTAGTTTGGCCAAAAGGTTCTGGGTTCAAACCCCAATGTCCGCAGCCTAACCCCTATTCATCCTTGAGCAAGATACCTAAATCCTTACTGCTCCCATCTCTGTATAAACCGTCTCACCCCTACCTGCTCCTTAACTTCCAGGACGTATTTATGTTCATTCTGCACTCTATGGTTGGATTTTATTTCTACAGTTATAGCAGGGACATGATAGTCTGGTGGTTGTGGTATTCTACTCTTACAACCTACCTGTAGGCATCCTTGAGCAAGATGCCTTAACACCTACCTGCTCCTTAGTATCTAAATGCTCACTGTAAGTGGCTTTAGATAAAAAACACCTGCTAAATTACTAAATAGTACTACGGTACTCTAGCAGGCCAACTGTATAGATTAGAAACCCGGTCTGGCAGCAATTTAATTCACAGACGCTCCATTGATAGCTATAGGTTTTCAGAATGTCCAGAAGGCCAAGTATCATCTAGCCAATTAAAACCTCCAACGAATACACAAATACACCACGCCCTCACCTCTCTCCCAACAGGAAGTTGTCTGGCTTGATGTCGGCGTGCACCAGGCGGATGCGGTGGAGCTGCTCCACCATGTGCAGCATGCAGGTGGTGAAGTACATGACCAGCGGCTGGGGCATCACCTTGTCACTCAGCTTCTTGTACTGGTTTACTGCGTTCTGGAGGGGGCGGAGTCACACGCAGAGGGGAAAAGAAGGATCGTTTGGAAAAAGAAATGGTTTGGCCCAAATTGACTTGAAGAAAACAGAGTGGACGGAATGGCCTCCTAATTGAACTCACCAGTAGCGTGCCACAGCGGTGCAGCTCAGCCAAAAGTATGCTTCCGTTGTGGAAGAGGTGGGCGGACTGGACGTTGCTGTACAGGTGTCGGACAACAGGGGGCAGCCTCCCATCCAGCTGGGTGTTAATGTAGAACTCCCAGGGATTGGCCGGCTTCTGAACCTGGCCACGGAATCAATACAAAACACAATGATTGGTTTTGGCTCAGATGCTCCCTTATCATTAACTCAAATGTAACACGATTTAACGACTTGAAGAAATGAATAAATCGATCAATTGTTGTAATCATTTATCAAGTAAAGATCCAAATTATTATTGTTACTGCTTACAGCAATGTTCTATTGCAGTTTGATAATATCTATAGCATTAGACTGTCTTGTTTTTTATGACAACCAAAGAGGTGTGTGCGTGCGTAACGTGTGTGCGTGTAGCATTAATGGGGTTACCTTCACCACCATCTTCTCCGAGGTCATGGGGTCGGTGGCCTGGTAGACTTTAGCGAAGGCCCCCTCTCCCAGCAAGCAGTCCACCCGTAGCGAGGCGTTACCTGTCCACGGAACACAGTAAGTCTCATTAACACATGTCCCTTAGCGGACACAGCAGACACAAGGGAGATATACTGGAAGAAGTATGGTAATGGTGTAGTGTAAGGGTGTGTGACCCCCAGACAAAAGGTTCTGGGTCCAAACCCAACGGCCAGAGTAGGGCTGCAATTATAGTTGATTAATCAACTATAATTGTTATAATCGATTAACAGAAAATGTATCAAAACAAATTTGATAATCAATTGATTGTTTAAGTAATTTATCAAGTACAAATATCAAACATTTGCTGCTTAATGTTGTAGTTCAATTCAAATATTTGGTTCATGGATCATTTTAAAAGGAATAGTTTTGTTTTTCTTGGCTGCTTGTCAGATAAAGCAAGCACATTAAAGATATCACTCTGGGAACTTGTGAAATTGTCTAGACTAAATTAATAATCGACTAATCCCTCCCCACCTGGTCCATAAGGACACGTTTGTAAAATAAATAAATAAATAAATGCTTTGCATGATGCTGAATGGACAAATAACAATTACATAGCATATCGTATTTCTATGAAGAACTATGACTTGCAAGTAAAACGGGAAATGAGGTTGGGACAAAACGTTATCAACAGGATGTGATAGTTTGACATACTCAAACCACTCAAACAGGAAGTGACTGAACTACCCGCCCCTCCCTGACCTGCAAAGATAACATTTTGTAAAAGTTGGGACTATTTACATCAATGGTCCCATTTGCAAATCCTGGATCAATGACGTTAACAGTCCAAAGTTCATGTTGCAGACCGAAATGTTTTAACAAAACGCACTACAGATAACAGCCGAGCCTGACGGGTCCCCTTTAACCCTGCTTACCCATGGTGATGGTGGTCTTGGGGGTGAAGTTGGGGACGTTGCACTGCCAGGTGATGCAGTGCGGGTGGGAGCCGAGGGGGGGGCTCAGTCTGGAAAGCAGCGACGCGATCAGCTCCCCATCCCAGGGGTCCGACCCCAGGTGACT
>OOFG01001761.1:0-13050 GCA_900323295.1 Molva molva | reverse complement strand
GGGGAAAAGGAGTATGTTTGAGGGAGACCTATCTAATCAATAGTAGTCTGTTCAGTTGGGAGGGTGTGTTAAAAGGCTGCTCAGTGGTCTAAATAAAGCATGTGGAAGTTAGCTGCGGGTCGTCACAGCCCTGCGCCTTGGTTTATTAGTGTGGTTTGTCCAGAGAAAACTGACTGTCTTTTATGTAGACTTCTGTGTAGAGCAAGAATGCAATGAGCTCCACAGAGAGCATAAATTAACACGGATAGACTTTCACTTGACACAAGCGTTGTGCTCTCTAGAAAAAACTAGACTCTCTACAAAAAAAAGAAAAAACTAGACTCTCTACAAATTAGGTAATGTTTTGGCTCAATAAGCAGAATAAAAGCAATTTTTAAAAGCCCAAATTTGAGAGTCCTCTTCTTACATATATTCCTTCTACTATAGAACAAAAGCCAAGCCAATCCATTCAAATGCAACTTAACTGCAATTCTACTCAGGTCAAATTCTACTCAAGTGCACTTTCTGTTAGGGTGTCCTAAGCTGTCCAAACACTTGTCTATCCAGTCTGCCTGACAGTCCCCAGAAATATCCCAGATTTACTTTCTACTGGAGGTCGTAGGGTGCATCCATGTCTCGCTCACATGCTGCTGTCGTAACCTTTAACCTGGACCAACTCGGACTGGACAACAAGAGCAGTGCTTCGGTGTTTCTCTATCCTGTCACCTTCGAGGATTGCAGTGACACGTGTTATTGTGATTTTGTTGCGTGTGGACCAGGATGTAATGTGAAAGTGTTTGAAAAGGGTTGAGTTGTTTGTGATTGTGTGTGTGTGTGTATGTGCGTGCATGCATGTGCGTGGTTTCTGCCAATATCCATTTCATTGACTATCTGTGAATGCCTAAGATAAGTCTATCCACCGTTAGCAATTCAAGAGCAGACGCATTCCAAGTTATAGTGACGCATGCCACAATAAGATTCTATCTATTTTTTTCCTACTCCCTCTCCATTCTTCCCCCCCCCCCTCCTTCTTCCTCAGTATACCACCACAGACGCACTTGACACTGTCAATGAGCAACAATCACCGAACAGGGTGTCCTGGTGAACAATCCAAGCCCTTCCCGTTGTGATCCAGTTGAGGGACGGAGTGGATTCAATTGAAACTGTCAGTAATCCAAATGCCTCGCTGTTATCCGTCCACCTCATCTCGGAGTCCAGGGCGGTCATTTTCAACACCCCACCCTTCCTTCCACTGCCTCCTCCATCCCTTTAAGGCCGTTCTCCCTCATTACACATGCATACTTTCAATGTCTACCCCCCCCGGCACTTGGGCTCTGTGAGCCCACTGAAGTGCACAGACCAATAGCATCACACCGTTTCATGACCTATGGACACTCTCAGACGCAAAAAAATAATATCTAAATATTTACGAAAACATTGCCGACTTCATCTAAGATCATGTGGCGGCTCATATTTCTTTTCATTATATATTTGGGTTAAGACGGTCAGGGGGAAACACAGGGTATTTATATTGGGTTCTGTGTTAGGAACAAGCCATGCACATCCCTGTGTGGCTTCAGCTGATTGGCGATGCCTGTCCAGACTGGAACTCCCAAGACGAGATATAACATGCTATGAATATTATCAGTTTGCTCTAAAGCAGGGAATTATTCTAAATTGTGAGTTGCAATACAACACGATACAGCAAGAAAAAATAGGGGTTATACTACACAGGGATACTTATGAAATTACACTCTTTCTTCCTTAGTCCTTCCAATCACTACAAATCCTTTTCATATACAATTGACACTGGTTTTGTACAGTAACAGTAAACATACTGTTACTATGTGTCTATTGTGGCCCAGGGCTGTAAAAACACAAAAACTGCTGTGTTTGCTGGAGCTTAGATGGACATGGCCTATTGTAGACCAACTCAATCCTTCAGAACAATAATGAAAGACCTAAAAATGCCATCGAGCACAAATAGCTCTGAAATACGCGCGCGCTTGCGTGTGTGCCTGCGTGTGCGCCCACGAGCGGACCTCCTAACTTCTAAATGGGCTGTTGCGCGCTGCTGACTTCGCCTAGTTCAGCCTTTAGTGAAATTGTTTGGTCCCACCCATTTGTGAACAGCTTTTGTCGCTCGTGGTGGAGAAAGAAAAAATCCGCTTTTCCTTTTTTCCCCCTTCTCTCCTCCCTTCCTCAGCATCAAGTGCAGCCCAGGCGGACCGTCCTGGCTGCGACTTCTCCCAGCCTCTTCTCAACGCACTGAGGAGAAGGGCAGCATCAGCACCGCACCGAGAACAGGACGTCTGGGATGCAATACCACTTTGTTTTACTTTCTTGAAAACGAACTGAAATATTTTTGTTTAGAAGACAAACAATAGAGTGCGGATTTGGCGTATCCGTCAACCGGATGCAAGCAGGTATGATGAAGTCTTCTTGTTGTCCGACTTCTTGGAAGAGCAGCGGGAAAAGTTTGGGTCCATCTTCTTGGATTGACATTGCAATTTTCGGTGGATGTTTGGATATTTGCAGGATTTTCCCTTTCAGAAAATCCCGTTGTCAATAATGGCCACGTTTGTCTTTTGAAGTCTTACTTATTTTGGAATGGACCTAGTAAGTTTAGGGACATTTTGCAAAGTTTGCCTATAGTTTGCAAAGATAGGCTTATGGGTAGGCGAACGTTTGTGCCAATGCCAATTTTGAACAATTTGACCGCCTCATATCAAGTGTTGTTCCAGTGAACTATACAAATGACTCTGGAATCAACATTATTAGTTGAGTTGTGTTTAGATTTAATCATATAGCAACACATTGACAGCTTTTCATTATGTGCATCAATGGAGAAAGTCAATGGAAGACCATGCAGGATAAATTGCGTTCCTTTTAATTAAATCAATGCTAGTTTATAAGGTTAGGATAACCAATTATGAAATAAGAAAAAATATTTGCTGATGACATTTGCAGACAACAGTGATACAAATATCTTATTATATTAAACCACATTGGAAAAACGGACAAACAAAACACTTCAACTCTAATTAAATGCTGTCGTGGTTAGATGAACTGAGTAAGTCCAGCCCGACTTTAAATTATTAACTGTCGAATTCAGCATAGTGAACGGCCTTAATTAACGATGCTTTATTGGAAAAATTATTGAAAATTGAACCATAGCGCCATCTGTTGGTGATTCTAGAAATTCCTTCTGACCTATACTGTGTGGTAAATCTTTTGCATCTAGGATGGGCTTGCCAGTTTAGTGGTTTGGAAACCAGCTTGATTCCTCATGGAAGGGTATCAGATGTATCTGACTTAAGTAATATAAGGCCTAGTTTACATGTGCTATAGTCACTGTGGCTATTGTAAAAATGTAGCATTAATTGGGAAAAAAATGTGTTCTAAAATTAAAATGTGATCCTTAATCTATGGTATTGCTATACTGTATTATCGACCCTAAGGTTTATGGTATTTCTATAATGCATTATCGACCCTAAGCTCCCCAGGTATGCTGAGGCAGACGGGAGTCTCTCTAGGTGAAGCATGTTAATCGTTTTCTCTGGCAGCGTCTTGCAATTTGCCGGTGAACCCTGGCTAGCCCACACCATTAGGCTACTGTGACGTCTTCTTCGTCCTCCATTAAGGAACTCCATGGCGCCACACTGTACCAGGATGGAGGCTATGCAGTTTCCATGGTTTCTTATTGTGGTTGTGGTTCGCTGTTTTTTTTTTATTATTAGGAATAGTCAGTGTTTCTACAGTGGAATGCCATTGCTGACCAATGCGGGAGACACAGACAAAAATGAGAAGCTTCGCTCTATGTAGTCTGCTCAATGCTTTAACACATCAGGCACAATCAGAGGATATATTCTCATGAGCTGACGTTTCAATGTAGCTATACTATGCTGTCATTGGTTGCCCGGCCATGCGTCCGGGAAGCTGCTCAGCGCTGAGAAACCAGATATGGTCGTCATTGCTGAGAGAGGTTAACCGCTGTGGAGAATGCTCCAAGCCACTGTCTCAGCCCAGCGAGGGGATCATCTTGTGCTCTGTTCCCTGACCACAGCCCAGGGAACCACTTCATAAATCCTCTCCGAACCGCACAGTTAATGTATGCATTTCAAAGAAGTGATGATCGTTTCACTTTTAATCATATTGGAAAAAAGGCAGCCGTCTGGTTTTGTGCAGAAGACCATATAGCAGACTGGTGGAGAACATGCCTGGAACGTGCCGAGGGTTACGGAGGAACCGCAGGATACTTGCTTGGCTAGCTTGTGGTTAATTTGTGGGAGAGCGTAGATGACTCCCTGGGCTTCCTTTGGTTGTGTTGCGCGCCATAGTGTAGTATACTCTACTCTGGTGTGTAGTGCCCTCTTGTGGACCAGAATCGCAATGTACATTAGACATACTCAATTCGACGGCCCCAGCAGCAGACGAATAAGCTTCTCGCTCGGTAAACAATCCAATAAATATAATTAGGATTAGATCAGAATTATAAAAAATAATGAATCCATAATGATAGTGGAAATCAAAATACTGAAATTACTGAAAGCAAAATTTCAGACGGATGCGACAGTATGTCGACTACTATGCTCTATGTCACCCCCTCCAACTCACGCTGTTTTTTCCTTCCTCATTGCAGAGCCAGGCCCACCTTAACAATGGGCCCCGTACCGCTGTCTCTCCTGGTCCCGTTGGCAGTGCTGGCTGTGGTGGTGGCGGCCTCGGTAGTAGAACAAGCCCCAGTAGAAGATGAGTACACCTGGCCGCAGTGGAAGCTTCCCCTGGTGAGGACCAGGCGCACGGTGCCCCTCAGCAGCCCCAGCTTCTCCGCCCAACCCCAGGCGGAGCTGAGCGCCACCTGCGGGATCGAGTGCCAGCGGCGCCTCCCCGAGCCCTCACTGCTGGACCTGGAGCAGTTCCTCTCGTACGAGACGGTGTACGAGAACGGCACGCGTACCCTGACCTCCGTCAGCGTGCAGGGCCTCGATGGGGGCGGCAGCCGGCCCCAGAACTCTTCCCGACTCGCCTCCTCGGCGAAATCTCGCCGCAAGCGCGAGGTGTATGGCACGGACACCCGCTTCACCATTGCCGACAAGCTGTACTCCACCAAGTATCCCTTCTCCACCACCGTCAAGATCTCCACCGGCTGCTCCGGGGTCCTGCTGTCGCCCAAACACGTGCTGACGGCGGCCCACTGCATCCACGACGGACGGGACTACCTCAACGGCGCGCAGAAGCTCAGAGTCGGCATCCTGAAGGAGAAGTCCAGGAGAGGGAAGGGAGGCAAGGGCAAAGGAGGACGAGGAGGGAAGGGCAAGAGGAGGAAGGAGGAGGACAAAGACGAGGAGCACCCCGAGGAGAACAAAGAGAAGGGAAAGAAAGGAAAGGGAAAGGGGAGGAAGAGCCGGAGCCGACGCAGTGCTGAAAAGGCAGACAAGCCTTCGTTCAAGTGGACCCGGGTCAAGCAGACTCAGGTTCCCAAGGGCTGGTTCAAAGGAGGCGCATCCGAGGGGGTGGCGGCAGACTACGACTACGCAGTCCTGGAGCTGAAGAAGGCCCAGAAGGTGAAGCACATGGATCTGGGCGTGGTTCCCTCCGTGAAGAAGCTCCCAGCCGGCAGGATCCACTTCTCCGGCTTCGATGACGATCGGCCCGGCAACCTGGTGTACCGGTTCTGCTCGGTGTCGGAGGAGTCCAACGACCTGCTGTACCAGTACTGCGACGCCGAGGCCGGCTCCAGCGGGTCCGGGGTCTACGTCCGACTCAAGGAGCCCGGCAAGAAGAAGTGGAAGAGGAAAATCATCGGGGTGTTCACGGGTCACCGGTGGGTGGACACTAACGGGAACGGACAGCAACAGGACTTCAACGTGGCCGTGAGGATTACACCGCTCAAGTACGCCCAGATCTGCTACTGGGTGCACGGAGACTCCAGCCAGTGCCGGGCCACCTAAGGACACACACATCGCCCAGATACACACATATACACAAATGAACACACACTCTTACACACACACACAGACAACCACACATACACAACACACACACACACAAGAGCAAACACAGACACATATTCAAGAAACACATATGCAAACAAACAAACACGAACATACATATATATATATATATATAGATATAAAAACACACACACACACACACACACAAACACACCTCAAAAACCATTCACCAGACATCACACTACGATCAGAGCAATCTCATAAAGCAAGCAGTGCTAGGTCACTCACTGTCAATCTAAACTCCCTCAGCTGAAAATTGCATTTGTCACACTAACTTAGTGTCAATATCAATATGTCACAGAAACATGTATGCATGTAGCACATGCAAGCAGACAACCCACGTCATACATCTACAGACCTGCATGCAGAAACACACAGAGTCCCAAATACACACACATATGCACTTACATTCACACATGCATCCATTCACAGACACGAAGCCACACAGACTCCATGTTGACAACACCAGGAACTTGTCAACTGAACGGGTGCTATGGCTTAGCAGCTCTTCTAATTTATTTAAACAAACAAAAAACAAAAAATATCATTAATATGTATTTACAGATAAATTAGGTGCCTTTTTAAAAAGTGTATATATTTAAATGTTATAAATTGCTTTATATTGGCAAGTCCTCACATAACAGCAATGTTTTCCAAAAAAGGTTTTACTATTCTGCATTTTTTTTGTGGGGAGAAGTTAGCATAGTTCATACAAAGCAAACATGCATTGGCCTTCACACAGGACAACACAACAAGACCCAGGAAAAAAATATATTTTTTTTTCTTATGAAGTTACTATATTAAAATATTGAAAAGAGAAACGTTTTTATGATGATTTTTTATACTCGAAGTCCAGTGTTTTCTGTATATCTAGCTTTAAGCATATTTTTGTCTTTTTGTTGTTTGTTTTATCCGTTTTTGTTTGTCAACCACCTTTGCGACCATCATTTATTTTTCTTTCCAAATAATTAAGTAAATAATCCTAGATCGGTTATGGAATACAACTCATCACTTAGTCCCTGCTCTTGCAAAGAGGTGAACTGTGGATTCATTGTTGTGTCAGTGGGGCTTATCAAGATAAATGGTGCTAATGTTTAGTTTATTTGTTTATTAAGTGTTTTGGGGGAGAGTATACTTGAGTAGACTTGTCAGATAATATTTGATTCCTTAACTGTATTTAAATGTAATCTCCCTCATGTGGAGGCTTATAACACAGGACTGTAAAACTAAATTTTCACATGAGCTGTTTAGATTTCAGTTATTAGGTATGGTAAAACTATGGTAAAAGGTATGGTAAAACTTTAGTGTGTTAAATTTCAACTCCTGTATTTTATAGGCCTAAGATATTGTTCAATGAAGTTCCACAATTCATTTTGATTTCCTAATTAAACAAGGATGATGCAGAGTGAAACAGACCATTAAATCAAGATTACAATATAGCGTGTTACTGTGTGTGTTCATGAACACCTTTTTGCATCACGTCAAAGTTCAAAGTTCTATATTTTTTCATTGAAATTCGGTATACTATGAGATTTGCACTGCAAAGGTCCTTGTTGATGTTTTTTTTAAGCAGTGACATGTCATTCCAACCACAAAGCAATGCAGGACAATGCAGCCTTTTATCTATGGACAAGATGGACGCTTTTAGCATCTCTTTGAACTCCTGTCTCCCTCTTTCATCTTCTCTTCTCGTCTCAAATAAATAATTTCTATTCTCATTTCAAATAAATTGCAAAGCATTGCTCAGCAAATTAAATATACCTCTCGCTGGTTATTCCACTTGTTGCAATTTAAAGTAAACAACCTGTTACTACTCATTTAAACCTTCACTGTGTACGTGTTCCCATTAGCAGCCTCTAGTGGCTTGAGTTTTTGCTACAGTAATGGCTATAAAATCTAAATTACTGTCGTCTGAGATTTTCCGTGGATGGATTGACATGTCGATACGTGCATTTTATTCTTGAGAAACTTTATAGTTCCAGTATTTTTTGATTGAGTAAAAAGCTGCAGTAAAAAAATTACATATATGCAGGTTTAATTAAAATGAAGAGTTATATTATTGCACCCTAAAGGTCGACTGAGCCCCGAGACCACTCCAATTCTCTTAGTCGAACAATAGCAGGTGTAACATGATAACATGATATAGAGGCTTAAAGAGCCAGTGAACCCAAAACCACTTTTTTTCTGTTTTGAACGTGGTCATTTGTCTTATATGATCGTAAACACAGTAATCTATGCCATTTTACCACTGTTACTGAAATAAGTCCCCAATTTAGAGAAAAAAGGGGTAAAATCTTTTACCCCTTTTTTGCCATTCTCCCCAAAACACTACGTGAACTTTCCACTCTGCTGAACGCAGGTGGCGTTCTTTACGTGACGTCAGACTACCTCGGAAAAGGTAGTCTGACGTCACCAAAGTCACGACCAAGGGGCACCGGCGGCGCGGTCTGTGTGGACTCTGTCTGGGCAGCGGTTGACTGCGGTGTCCGCGAGAAATCTGGGCTTTTCGGACACTTATAGTATAACGCCACGGTGTGTGTGTGGATGGTGGAGCTCCGTCTGAGCAGCGATGTATTTAATGTCCGCGTCCGAGTGAGGGTTAGGCTTCCCGGACACCTATAGTATAACGCTACGGTGTGTGGCGGATTTCATATACAACATCGCTTAGTATAACGCTCATAACAGTTACACAACGACGGTACGTTGGCGTGGGTCGTAACCATGGGGATGACACGCCCCCCTCTTTCCTAAAACTCTCAGCCCAAAACGCATTTTTTTTAATCTCATAGTGCTCGAATCCCATCTGAAACAGTGGGCTCACTGGCTCTTTAATATACAGGAATTCCATTAGGCTACAATCATGGAAGGAGAAAATAATGATTAGAGGAGAACTAATGCTTCACGTGGAGACGTTGGTCTAGTGGTGTTAACTGAAAACTGAAAAGCCGAAACAATAGCGTTAAAGCGAGGCAAATAGAGAGGCGATCCCTGGTAACTTTCCAGCCGTTAACATAGGCCCACGGTTGGACCGCTGAGCCTTTCGCTTCCGGCTTTAGATCGCTTTTTTGCTGAACTTGAATATTGAATATTCTTTAATATCCATTCATTATTTTTACATTGGTTATTGTGTAATGTAATGTTTGGATTTAGCCTATGGTTCTTTCGCGCCGGTGACTTTAACTTGCTTCCGTAACGTGGTAACCATAATGGCATGTTCAACTTTTTCTTTCTTTTATTTTTTACCAAAAATCGCATATTAATCAATTGAATTGGCTAATTGGAGTTGATAGGTATCGCTGAAGAGAATGAAACAGAAACTTTCGAGATTACCACTTTAAAAATGCATTGCTGTAAATTGAACCAAATTGTCTTATGTAAATACTAATTGAAAATACAACATGACTCAGACACAGCTGATGAGTCAAATACACTAAATTATCATTAGGAATAGTGAGCATCCGTGGGCAGTTTGTTCCGTCATCGGGTTTATTGCATTTCATAGGGCTTACATGCACTGGGTAGGGCCATCGTAAATAAAATAAACAAAATGAAACAACATAAAAATAGCATTTTTTCATCCCACCATTTAGTCATCCCATTGTCTTCCCACCGGTTGCTAAAATGGTCCATTGAAGTTACACAACAATACGCACACAAATGTTTATATTAACGGGGGTATATAAAGAGGTATACAGCACAGGACTTGGTACTCGCTGGTAATACACAGCCATTCAAACACAGGTCAACGCCAAGAACAATGTTGGGTCTAGTTGAAAAGTTCATGGAACTAGGACACACTGTGCATGAGAATGATTCGTTTGAAGCCCCTACCCCCTCCCGAAGAGTCCCACAAGACACAGCGTTTCACTGGTTCACTGTTACTGACGACGGCTGGAGAGAAGCAGGACCAGGGGTTCAAAGAAACATGTATAAAAGGAAAGGGGTACCTGATGGCTCATCCATCTGCTGTGTCCTTTCTTCAACGCATCCAAAACACACGCACCGTGACCAGCTCAGAGCCATTTTCTTTAAAGCACATACAATGGTTATGGATAAAACAAAACAATGTCATGGACAGTATCAAAAATGGCAAGTTGTGTGTGAGTTTAGACGAGTCCCACAGGTCAGTTGTTCACATGGCAACCGTGATCCAATTGACCGGCGTGAATGAGTTCTTCTATATTGTTTTGAAGAGATTATATGTTGGGAAATATGAGGATAAATACCAATGTTAGTGAATATTAACAATAAGTAATACTAATAAAAGACACGACAAATCAAGGAGCACAATAATGACAAAAACATCTTAAAGGCTGTGAATGAAAAAGAACAAATGGATGAAATATACGATTATCTTGTACAATTAGCTTTAGAAGCCCATAAATGTTTCTTACTATACAGATACCATCTATCAGGATTCATATTTGTCACTTAATTCTCCCAAACAATGACAGAAAATCAGATAATTCTCACAAGATTTCATAAATTCATATCGGATCACATGTATATTTCTTCTCCACAGACATACAGAATAGAGACACAATCCTTACATTTGTCAGAGAGATGTATGTACATCAAAAAAGACCTTTTTGTAAACGACACACTACACGTTTTGTTTGTTGGTCTGTTCATCAGTTTGTTTCCAAACTAATGTGAGGAGTTTTTTTTATTTATTTTTTTACTCTTGCCCAAGCAGAGCAGGAAAAGAAAAAGAATTCCCCTCACATTCGCAAAGTAGGCGGAGTTAGACGGGATTATGGGTGGGGCTTAGGACACATGACGCACATCCGCCACTCAATTCAAACGGCAAACACTGGTAACGAAGAATCTGAAAACACACACGCCTTAACTTTCTCTCCGTTACTTTTGTAGAATTTTTTTTCTGTGTTTTCTCAGCTTTTGTTTAGACCAAGGATTATTACATCGACATAAGCACACGCTTGTAGTTTAGTATTTTTTTCTCCATCTTTTATATATAGATAAACCGCTAGTGTTCACTTTCACATTTTGTGCTACGACATCACACTGGAATGAGGGTGGGGTAGGGCTGGTTAAGGGGGTTACCGGGCCGTGGACGAAGAAAAGGGTTTTTAAGAAGCTAAAGGGGATGTTGGGGGGTCTCTGGTATCTTGGGATGATCGGCGACACCAGGCAAACAGGCAGAGAGCTCCGTCTGCTCTCCACACAGCAGTATCTAAGAGAGAGAGAGAGAGATACAGTCATTCATACTGTAGATTTAAAGGTGCTGTAGGTGAGATTTAAAAGCTACTATCTGAGTGAAATGCCATCCGTCGGCTATTAGTGAGTGAATGCTCTGTTAGAATTTCTCCCTATCTGAAAGTGGGGAGGTGTTTTTTTGGGGTGGTTTACTTTCCAAAACTTGCTCACTATGTTGCGAGCAAAACTTGCTCACAACATACCTTTAAGTGTAGAATAACATATACATTACCTTTAAGTGTAGAATAACATACAACTGCCATTTTCTCTCCTCTTTTTTATTATTATTCTTCTTCTGTTGAATACCAAAGGTCCCCACCTAGGGCTTTATAAGAAGTCCTTGAGGTCCAGTTCTGCCAGAGGGTCCTTGGGTTTCTTGGGACTTTGGCCTGCAGGTCCTGGAGAAATCTGCTTGATAATAAGAGCAAACGACTAGTGATTATGATCAATACAAACTACACGCCATGTATAATATAAATGCATAGTGTTAAGTGCTATAAATTATCTAATGAATATGTAGGCCGTTACATGTAGTGTGTGTGTGTGTGTGTGTGTGTGTGTGGGGGGGGGCAGTTCATCATTCATTTCTGGTGTGTTTTACCAGGGCCCCTGATGCGGCAGCCCCTGGTGCCGAGGTCATGCCAGTGAAAGGTGGTCTCATCATGGGCTGGCCCATCATCGGCTGGCCCATCATGGGCTGGATCGGAAGAACAGAAACCATCAGACTTTCAGCTGCAGAAACTCTAGAGCAGTGGGCCCGTTTCCACAAGGGGGGGGGGGGCAAAGAGTTGCCCTGAGGAGGCTAGGAATTATAACTATGATATTACACATCCTATCCCATTCATAGTGAGTTACAAAACATACTGTTGAAGGCAATACATGTATTGAAGGCAGGAGGAACCTCTGGTTATGGTTTACAAAAAAGCTTCATCATATCATAAAAGCTCACCATGCCATAACCAGGCTGTGAGCCTAGCGGTGGCACCATGGCTCCAGCAGGGGGCACTGCTCCAGGCGCTGCAGAGGAGGCACCAGCCTAGGAACCCAAGGAAGAAGAGACATTAACAATACTCTGACTACCATTTTAAAATACAGACTACCATTCTAAAATACACAGACTACCATTCTAAAATATACAGACTACTTTTCTAAAATACACTAGCAATTATTTTATGTTCTTTCTTGAAACAATGAAACATTTTTATCAGGTTTTTATAAAAAAAAAAAAAAAAACATTTGTCCCTAGAGATGGTCTAAAAATTTAAAACCATGTTACTATCCACTATGAATAATATCTAGAGAAGATGAGGGTTAGCTCATACCAACGGGGCTCCAGGTGTACCCCAGCTGGTAGGGGCTACCTTGGGGGTCCAGTTGGCCCCTCCTGTGAGTTTCTTCTCACTGCTTGGGTCCCTGGAAGGAGAACCAGTTAGCCAAGCTGTGTCAAACTGGTTGAGTCTTACACTACAGCAAGGAGCTATGGATCACTCTGGGCATGGCCAACACATGGAGGGATCAAGCAGTCCAGTGTGTACACGATTCAAGAGTTGTATTTATCAAAGGCACAGTAAAACACAGGGTATTTGCAGTGAAATGATTACAGTATTTAGTGGATGTGCACAACATTAAAACAACTTACTGAAAAAAAAATATGCACACACGCACAACCACACATCAACTTACTTTTTCTTCATTCCCAGGTCTGCATAACAAAAAATAGAAACAGGGATCAACCGAAGACAAGCAACAAATAGCCAACCGTTTTTTTGTTTGTTGGTTTATTTCAGTTACATTTCAGTTACATTTCCCATCCAGTCACACCTACCCCCAGCTCCTC
>OOFG01001760.1:0-12176 GCA_900323295.1 Molva molva | reverse complement strand
AAGATCTTTAAATTAGTTATAATTAAATATTTTTACAGTTTTCTTTAAAGAATGGAGAGTATTTAAGATGACAAAGCCATGACACTCAGAGCATTGTGTATACCTGCAAGGTTGAGAAGAAGTCCTATAATAAAGTCTATGGAAAATGTCAAACAGCTGTTTTTATTTTAGATGATTTATGCCACTGCTGTTCTGAATGATGGCTTTATTATACATTGGAAATTGAAAATACGTCATTCAATGTTTAGAATGGCATTCACTAATTCATTATAAAGCATTTGGTCAAAAGCTTGCTAGGTATGGTAGCAGGCTTACCGACCAAGATATGTAGATTTAAAAATACAGGTTTTTGATTGATAAGATCCATAACCATGTGTTAATTTATTCCTTTTTACATATTGTTCCTCCATGCAATGGATTTCCTTCCCATTTAGATAGGGATATACACATAATCCCATAGCAACCAGTTACCACCTCAAGACTAGTTGGTGTCTTTTGGGTCCAACTCAATGAGGCTTAACAGTGCTTGACCCCAGCCATACACTTGCTAATCCTCCTGGTGTTCGAGAGGTAAGAGGGAGACGGCATCAGTAGAGGGTATCTAAATCCAGCCACCCCCCTGCAGCGCAGGACCAATATGGGCATGACCGTGTAATCTCTGCTTGGCATTAAGTTGCGATTAAAAAGCAGTTATATACAAAAGGTAGGGTGAAGTATGTAGTAAAAGAGTATGTAAAATTAAAGTGTAGAAGGATGTCTTTTGCTGTTGGTTGACAAAATATAACCAAAGAAAAAATAATAAGTCACAGTATACTGCAGGTTTGCTAAAATGATTTATTACAACATATGCATTAATAACAATATTTTGTACTTAATCAATTTTGGCTAAAATGGCAGTAAGGTGGAATGTTCTTATAAACACTTGTCTTAGCTGGTGGAAGATATATTGGCTACACTGATCAAAAAAGGTCCCATATCATGCTATGGAGTCATAGAAACCCAACAAAAACGTGTCTATAATCTATTGGAAAATCCAAAAGTTTAACTTTCCACGTCTTTTGAACATTGTCATTCATGTCATCGAGACAGGACTTCAACAATGTTTTCTTTATCGTTGGTAAATCAGACATTGCCTAGCAACATTGCTACAAAAGTAGACCTCGAAACCCTCCTTCAGTTAAATGCCAGTGTGTCATTGCCCCTACATATCCAGCTACATATAAACAAAAAAAGATTTGGATAGTATGGGCCCGATGACACAATCTTAATAAACTGCTCCACATAACTCCTCACAACCTTGATATTCAGTCATAAAAGCATAACATAAAAACAGCTGGGCAGTTTAAATTTGTTTGGTAGCATGCACCACTCTTGGCATTAACATTTAAACGCACTTGACCTCACGTGACCTTATACTGCAGACAAACGTGGCGTGCGAGGGGTTCTACACACCTTAAAGAGGCACATCACAGTCACAACTTCAGCTCAGTTCCTTCACTTCTCCAAAAGGTCCAAAGGGAGCGAACAGGGAGGTCCAGGGTCAGTGTATTCAAGTCACAAGGAAAGCGGGACTGGGATGACACTTTCCCCACACGTTAACAGCAATCTTGGTGTTAATAATCAAGATTTAGGGCTGGGATGTCACACGTTAGAGTTGACATGAGAGTTGATAGGCTGATCTGAAAACAGCTCTTCACTCAAAATATCACCTATTCACACACACGCTACCCAGGGGCTCCATGCTGGGATAAACATTAAAGGGGAAGCTTGTTAACCACCTTCAAATACAGATGGACTTATCAGCACCAAACGACTTCAAACCATGCTTTGTCTTTGACTATGATGAATAAGGGACTGTTTGCTGCAACGCTATTTTGCACAAAACAAGAAGCTTCTTTTCACAGTTGTGGACTTCTGTTAAAAGAAAAGGGGGGAAATGCTAAACCGACCATATGATAGTGGTTTATGGCCTGCAGGACTACCATACAGAACATTGCCGATCAGAAAAAAAGAAGAAAAAACTAACAGTATCCTGAATGTTTGTATTAAAAAAAGATGCTTCCACTAAACCGCTCAAATTACTTCATTGGATTAACTGGCAAAAGGCTGACATCATCTACAAACTGGCAAGGTCAATAATAAGTAGACATAAACATAATACTGTGAATAGATATATATCGTTTGGTATAAAAGAAAAATCCCAAGTTCTAGTGAAATAAAATAACATGGTGGCAACTTGTACAAGTCAAGGACCAGTCTCCCAAGCAGTCAGATTCAGCCCACACAAGGCCATGGCTCACAGACCTGGGATAAGATTGGGAAGCATCGAGTTACCATCAACGTCATCCAAGGACTTTTACTGTGAAAATACTAAATATCCGGATCTCCTTTTATTTAATAACCAAGGACAAACGTGTACCACTGTTTTAGTGTTTCAATGTGAGTGTGAGAGTGAGAGTGCGCTCTCACCTTGGGGTTTTCACACATGATGGCCGTCTCCCTCTCCATCTCCTTGTTTCTGCATCTGGAGCTGCATTTTGGCAATCATCTCCTGCATTCTCCTCAGCTGTACACAAGGCAACACGCTTTAGAAAACCATCCATATCCATGGTTGCAAGGACTCGGCATTTCCTTCAGAATATATATATATGTCAGCTATATGTAAGCCTCATCGTGTCATCTTGAATATAAACAAAACCCTGACTTTTAACCTTCTGACCACAGGGAAAGAAAGAAAGAAGAATTCGCTGTGCCTGATCATTTTTAAGACACACCAATAAAAATTTAAAAAAACAGGGAAACTGTAACAAAGCCTTCTTTAAACAGACAGGAAGTGACACGTAGAGCGTAGGGAAGGTAGCTCACCTCGGCTTCCTTCTCCTGCAGGATCATGTCCTTGTCCGTTTCCTCTGGCTCAGGGCCCTTCCTGTTACTAAACCATACACACTAGTTAGCGCCATGCCACATGCTAACATTTAGGCTAATATTTATGATTCATGATTTTTTAGGGAAATGCAAAATTCAATAATGTGTTGGTTTTTCCTTGGCACACATTGAGATTGCTAGATTATCAATAATACGGACAAAATGTTTAACCATTCCAGTGTGAATGCTTTCATTTCCAATCTGTGACAGGTGTCATCAAAGCATTTCAACAAGTGAAACTTCAAAAGCAGAAACAGTAAGAGCCTCCACCATGCAGAGGGTGTTTGATGTGCGTGCGTGTGGTTCGTGCATGTGAGTGTGACAAGCGTATTAGCTAAGCCTTTGTTTCTAGAAGCATTAGGCAGAGAGGAGAGGAGCAGCATTTATAGCACGAGAGAGAGTGGCTTCCATGTGGTTTTGGTGGTGTTAATCTACGAGAGGGAACGGGTGTGAAGAGGGAGCTCACATGTCAGGTTGAAGAAGCAAGAGATTAAAATGGGGGAAAGCTACAAAGTACTGTAAGGGGCAAGGGTGAACAGCGATACCCCCCTCCGCCGCCCATAATAAATAAATAAAACTGTACCTCCATTATGGTCATCTCCCACTCAGGAGATTAGACATACCAAGACCAAGACAGCCATCGTTGGAAAGATGGCGAGCCAACTAACAGGAAGTGAGTAAAACCATTTCCTGTATCCTGGACTGGCTTAACAGAGAGTCTCATATTCACACCTAGCTACATTCAAATGTATAAAAGGAAAGTGAACCAAACCTAAGTTAAATGGAGATAAAAATGTCATGTTATCTATCCAACTACTATTCAAACCCCGATGTTCACTCCAAATCAGAAGGGCTGAAGTGGATAGAATGATACTCCATTGTAATTCATCCCACTGTGCAACATTTTGTAGTACAACACAATTTGTGGAGTTAGAGAAATGTGTTTGGCTTTAATTCATGATTGTGATCAGATGAACCCAAAAAAAAAGCAAGAACACTGGCCCTTGCGAACACAACTTCCACTCTGCCTACATCTAAAAAGGATCCCTTATGATGTACCTGTGACTGGGGGTCTGAGAGGGAAGGGGAGGTATGGAAGAGAAGCAAGCAGACAGACGGGTACGTACGCAGGAGAGAGAGGCAGAACATAACCGTGTGATGACAACCTGCCACCGCGCTTCAGGCGCTCCGAGCGGAAGTTCTCGTAGTGCAGGTCCTGGGTCACCTCCTGCAGGTCCTGCATGTGGGTGCTGTGGAGGAGGAGGAGGGGCAATGGTTCAGCCAATCAGTTTCAGAGAATGGAACCAGTTCCGTGGTTTGATTGGAGTAAAGACGGGCATCATTGTGGGCCTTCTGTTGTCGATAAGCTTTAGCCGACGATGGAAATAAAAACACATGCACACGTTTGCTAAATGAATCACAACTCTCTTCAGCCATTAAGCCGTGTGTCTCCACAGGGACCACTTACATGAGCATGGTGCGTAGCTTGAGGAAGTCGTTGTGCTCGGGGTTCTCCACCTCCACCACACCCCAGGGGTACAGGCGACCCCTCACCTTCTTCCCCTTGGCCTCGATCTGCTGGTTGGACCCCACCACCGCAAACGGGATGCTGGCCTGGAGAGAGGAGCGCATGGGTCCAAGAGAAGATGGTTAAAAGGGCCACCTATTTCATCACCAGGTGTGGTGAGCATTCGCCAGGTCCAAATCCACCCTCTAGTGACATCACACGTGGGAGTGTCCATCCAGATGTACGATAGATGGATCAACCCAGCCAGCCTTACCGGTGGACTGTACCAACTGGTAGGCTGATCTATGCATCATACTTCTGGGTGGGCCCTCCCATGCTACATCACCTGCACATTCATACATAACATGTCCTTTTGTATTTAATGAGTTATGTCAGGTGCGGTAGGGTTGGGCAGAGAACTGCGTAAGGCATAGGAGCACATCGTTTTCTACCGTGTGTCATTTTAAACTAGATTACATCTCCTGTCCTTCACGTCAGACTGAAGTTACTGAGCCTTCAGTTCGTTAGTGGCTTATTTTGATATCCAGAGGGAATGCCAGAGATGATGCTTTTTCAAACGTTTTTTTCAGGGCTGACCTTGAGGATCCTGGTTTGCTCCTTAAAGTCCTCATCCTCGTCGGACTCGGCGTCAGGAAGGTGGTAGATCTTGATCCCGTGTTCGTCGATCTCATCCAGAATCTACACCACCGAGGAAACCCCATATGAATCTCGGATCCAGCAGTCGTACATAGCAGAAATTCCACATGATGTCGAAACAAATATGAAGCGAAAGAAAGTGAAGCACCCCATTCACCCAGATTTGATAGTCTGCTATTGGACTTTAGATTATGAATCTAACATCTGATTTGTGAGACTAACCCAATAAAGATTATGACTAAATCTAAACACACAAGCATCTGGTTTGTGCTAAAGACAAGCTATGTTGTTACTTTATGTTACTTCTTTTGATATAACTCTGTTTACTACTGACCAATTGTCATGGAAATATTAATCGTAATGTTTATATAAAATGATATAAAGCTTGTTTTTATAATTACTCATAATCAATTGAAATATACATTTGTATACATTCACCTTGCACCTAGAGATACCTCCCTTCCTCTGTCTAATTTAAAGGTGTTAAGATAGTTTGCATTTGCATTGCCACTAAAGCCACAAAGTCTGATACTGAGGCCATGCCAATCTACTGACTTCTTTGATGTGTAGATTCCTTTAACTGTCTTGCAGCCTTGCATACGTATCCACTTTCCCCCATCGTGATTTGCAAATTAACATTGTCTCTCCACAATGATCAATCCCCCTCACATTTGTATCCTATGTGGTTACTGCCAACGATGTGAAAGTTTCCCTATAAGAATCATGTACACCCAAAGACTTATTGAATGTATGCTCGGTAAATTGCTGCCTGTATCTTCCCATGATCATGCTCTAAAATTAAATTAAATACTTTGCAGTCAAGAAAAAAAAAGAAGTTATTCTTCATCACCCATTGACAAGATATCTGGGGGACTGGTTTGAGTTACCCTGCGCTTCAGCCTCTCCCTCTCCCTCAGGGTGAGCGTGTCGGCCTTGGCGATGACTGGAACCACGTTGACCTTGTTGTGGATCGCCTTCATGAACTGGACGTCCAGGGGCTTCAGCCTGGTGGGGGAAGAGATGTTAACATGGTGAGCAGGATGTGGTAACATGTTGAGCAGGATCGATAGCAAACAGGAGGAACTCCAAAAGGGTTACACTTGCATTTAGTCGTTCAGCAGACGCTTTTATCCAAATCAACTTACAGGTGAGGCTGAGAACAAGCAAAGCATGCGTTCAAAATGTGCTGCATGACCACGTTAAAGAACAACTGAATATAGTGTAGAGTAGCTGCAGGATTCAGAAAGTGTTAAACTATCTCTAAACCCTAAACTTAACGCTTATAAGATAAGTCTGGAATTAGTTTTACCTAGACCCCAACATTTTCGAACAAAATGAGTGATGGATCCCATATAAGTGAAACTGAAAGTGAAACTGAAAGTGACAGAGGCTACAATTAAACCAGTTAGGAAGCACCCAGCTGTTTGTTTGTATTGTTTGACTGTAGGTTAAATGATACAGGAGTGAATGGAGAACCCACCCGTGGCCCAGCGGGGAGATGAAGTAGAAACAACAGTGGACTCTGTTGTCCACGATGTGCCTGCGGTTCAGACCGCTCTCGTCATGCAGGTAGCGCTCAAACTGGTCATCGATGTAGCTTATAATGGTGCTGAAGCTACAGGAGGGGAAAAGGGCATAGGCCATATTTGTATGCAATCATCGTTGTATTCTTACGATGACAGAAATAACGACCGTTAAATGGATGCAGTTTCACTTTAAGTGTTAAAAAGGGGGTTGATAATGTATAACAGAGTGAGCCCACACCAGTCCTGGCTGTTGATGGCGTCCCCGTATCCGGGGGTGTCGACCACAGTGAGGCGGAGCTTGACTCCCCGCTCCTCGATCTCCACGGTGGAGGCCTCGATCTGAACGGTGCGCTCTATCTTCTCTGTTCAACGCACAGGAAGGAGGAAGTGGAGGGTGAGGAAGTCAGAGAGACATGTGATCGGCTTTCTAGGTTAGTGACACGTCAACAGAAAACAGTGCCATCTACTATTGAGTCATTTAGCAGCTGCGCTTCCCCTACCCAACAGAGGGATTTCATGTCATGGAGTTATAAATATTTTCTCAAGGATTCAAGCTGGGGTACAACTGTGGACATTGGGGAAACAAATCTAGTACCTTTCAGCTGGGAGTTGAACACCCTAGCCACCAGACTCCTCTGCCCCCACACAGGGGATACATAACAGTTTAACGGGGTTTTTTGTGGACCTACCTGCAGCCCCAGGGATGATTCTCTCAGGGTAGAGGTCAGTGAGGAACAGGCTGTTGATCAGAGTGGACTTCCCCAGGCCAGACTCCCCTGAAGAACACAGAAGAGATCCTCAATTAGATGGGGTAATGCAGGACCAATCGGTCCGATATCACTCCCACCCTGGTTAAATATTGGCCCAGCCTATTAGAGCAAGCCCATTACACTGCTTTACATCACTAATGTCCACTTCGAGGATGAAGAAAAAACAAAAAGGCACGGAGAGATATACTTTGCCATCACAATTTTCACGTGTTTGAACTATACATTTCGAATATCTCTATTGAGTGGTTTTATGTAGAAATGCTCCCTCTAGAGAGGATCAAATGATGGAAGGTCAGGGTTTGCCAGGCTGATACAAACACCAACACCAATGCTTCTGTAGGTGAACTAATGAGCATATATTTTTACATTTATAATCCTACAGTCATCACAAATGCTTACACTTAGGTTAAGTGTTTTGATTACAATTATTTGATCGCTTTGAAAGTGCTAGACAATGATTTTCCGATCGGCTTGATTTCTAGCTGCGTGTATTACATGCTTCCAATGTGAACCGATTTACATCTCTGCCAATTTCACAAGCCCTGCTAAAGTACGGTAATGTACTGCCTATCAATAAAGAGGCAGGCTGTGTCCAATGGGAATCAGCCCCCATTGGCCTGAAGCTGAATTCCTCTACAGTGTATTTTAAGAAGACTAGATAGGCAGTGTACAAAAGGGGCCTCTCTTGTCCGCTCCCCCGGTTAGAGAGGCTAAAGAAGGATGGGCTAATGTTTAAAATATATTTGGCTGCTGACACCAACTGGATGAATAATGAGGGTCAAATATGATAAGAGGCCTCAATATTGGCTTAAGCAGTTAAAACATGTAATAAAAACATAATATACTATATAATCCACCATTAAATCACAAGAGACAGAAATAGATCACAACTTGAAGACTCACTGTCCACTACCACAAAAACAAGCTATGGTGGTTTCGAATGTACAATATTGGTTGTGTTCATGTTAAAGATGGGATCTTATCTACAGTTAAGTGAAGTATTCCGAAAATGCAGATTCATGGACAAGGAGGAAAATCATGATTTCCGGTTCTGCAGCAAAATGTTAGTCTGCCAATGCCAAATGTCGAGGACACACAAAAAATGCATTCCACAAATGGTCGCACTTCCTGTCAGGCCACAACTGTTTTCCTTTCCCCACTGGTCTTATCTAGTGCAGATGAAAATACCGCATACAGAAAGTGTCTGATAAGGTAGCAGCCATGTACTCACCCACCACCATGAGGGTGAACTCAAAGCCCTTCTTAACCGATTTCCTGTGAACCTGATTGGGTAGGTTGGCAAACCCGACGTATCCTGGTGTCTCCGGATTGGTGAACTGCCCTTGCTGTGGATACACAACAACAGGCAAGATATACAGCCGTCAAATAAAGCGCATTTGGGGAAAAATAAACCCAACTAAGATTTTCTTTTTTTTTCAATAAACCAAACGGAAACTACTCTGACTCGGCATGAATCGAGTGTAGGATTAAGTGTGTGTGCTTTAATTTGAAAACCCACATTTTGGTTTATGACTCAAACAATGTGACAGCCTGTTATTAGAAGCCTGTGGAGATCACATCTGTTCTGCGAAGTGAGTCCACAGTAAGGAAGTACATTTGAGCGGGCCTTAGTGGCAGCATCTTGTGCGTATTTGCAAGAAGCACTCTTTAGCCCTGCATTCCAATGTTTGCGGCTCTTTATGGAGAGAGAGAGAGGGATAGGGAGAGAGACTACAGGCTGGCAAGGCAGCTGACCGATGAACGGTCGAATGTTGAGCTTCAGCAAGAGGGGATTAACATATAACATTACGTGTATGAGAAAACCATGTGTTCTCACGCTTTCTACAGACCCGCCCATAAGGGCATATGGGAAACCTTTCTTTCCGAGGATCGCCTTACATTAACATTCCATTGCAAAACTGTTCTCCAAGCAATCATACGAATCTTCATAAGAGATGTTATTGAAACAATGTAAGAATACAGCAACAGGAGCTTCGAGTGTTTCTTGTAGAGTCATTGCGTTAGAAGGCATTAGGAAGAGACTTGAACTGACCATGATCAAGCAGTTACTGGTGTACTGCATAAGCTTGTCAGTTGCAAGATGAATATATTGACTTAGCTGCTCACTGCAACTCACCTTCAATTTATCCGCCTGAGACATATCGGCATTCGTTGGATCTGCCATGGAAAAGAGGGTTCGAAAAACACCAAATCAAACACGAAAAATCACCAAATGGTTACAGAAGCATCCAAGCAAACGGTCGTTGAAAGCTGTCTTTGTGAAATGGAGTCTCTTTGTGGGAATGGAAGCCTACGTGTGTGTGTGTGTGTGTTTGTCTGTATGTGTGAGAGACAGGAAGTCTGGGTTGTGCTATGAATGGTTGCTGAGCTGTGTCTTACCACAAAAACTCAGTTTCAGTCTTTCAACTGTTACGATGGGCGGCCCATAAATATCCTCTTGATCACAACGTTGACATAAAAATAACTTAGATGAAAGATTAGATGTATCCATGTGTAGTTGAACGTACTTATATGTAGCCGCATATGGCCGTTACTGATGAGTCTCTCTGTGTTATTTCTAATAGTATAATCCAATTTGTAGCAGTTAATCATTTGCAAAACATGTCATATATTAGAGGGATGATCACTGGGCTTGACGAGATCGGTTTGATGGAAACTTGCTACCAGCAGTAAGTTAGCCACAATACAAGCTAGAAGACCAAGTGCTTGGTTATTGTAAATCCCATGCGACAGTAACACAAACATAGCGCTGAGATTTAATGCAAATATCAGTCCGATTCGTTTATTCTCAAATACCCCAGATAACCGTTTGATTTAAAGAGGTTTTCAACACTACTAGCGCTAACAACTAGCTACCTATGACTTGTAGCACAGGATGTTAATTCAACCACGCTAAGGCAGTTAGTTTAAGTCATAAAGAATGGATGGATTAACTTCAAAAGAGAACAATATTTCAATATACGCGTAGTGTTACCTTACAGGTTGTCCAATACTTTCTATATATCTGTGGAGAAATAGTTGCAGTAATAAAGCGAAGACTGGCGGACACCTCAAATTCTTCACATTCCGGTGTGCAGCTTCCTGAGTTTGGACCACAATGCACCGGGCGGCGTCCAGCGAATGGCCACCGGAGAGGTTACGCACAGATTTCTACTGATTCATTCATTCATTTATTGTTTTACTTTGTAGCTGATTAAAATCATAGACCAGTCAATAAGTAAAGAAAATAATCTGTTAAAAATGTATACTAGCTTATTTTCATCAAATATGCCCCAGTGAGGTACGATACTAAAAACTCTTGCACTGGGAACATTCGGGGTATTTTACTTTAGAGATTTTCGCAGCGTTGGATTTATTCGTAAGGATATGGAGAAGTACGGAGAATCTTGATCGTCCCTAATGTGGCTCGTTGGTCTAGGGGTATGATTCTCGCTTTGGGTGCGAGAGGTCCCGGGTTCAAATCCCGGACGAGCCCAGTCTTTTTGTGTAACCAATTTTCACCCGCATATGTGAAATCCTTTGTGAAAATCCATTGATTTTCAATTCTGCTTGGAAAAAAATCAACGCTTTCCATCGACCTAAATACAAATGCAGTGTTGGAACCATTGTGTGGAACAGCCAAACATCTACTGCCATCTTGTGGTCTACATCAGTTTAATAACATAATCGGTCTGTGGTTCTCAAACCTTGTTAAACCCCTATCCAACCCAACACCATGTTGTCATGTCCGGTGCTTTCCACCAGTAGACTAGCATGTAGAGGCCTATATTTAAATATATTAGCAGACTAATGGTAGCAAAACGTCGGCTCCCACAGAGGGACAATGACAGTTTCATCAAGATGCTTACAGAACATATAAGTCATAAACCAGCCATGGAGACTTGACTTTGCAGTGTGCGGAGTGAGTCTTCCTGGGAGAAGCTGGGTAGATACATCTACCTATATCTATCTAGTTATAGGGGGGGTTGTTGTTGTATGACTTTGTATTGTGGGTTAAAGTTTGAATTAAATTGCCTCTCATATTCTCCAGCCACATATACAATTTTTTTATTTTTATAATAGTAATAATTAATTGCATTTATATAGCGCTTTTCCAGGTACCAAAAGTGCCTAACATAGTGAGTCTGTGTCTGTGAGTTCACCTATTATATATTAACATAATAGGTCTAATAATACCTGATATGAATGATGTAGAGAAAATAATTATAATATACTGTTAGTGAGGTCATGGGTGATGGTCTGTACACAGAGAGGTTCTGCCAGTAGCAAGTGTTTTTTTAAACTTCAGCCAAATTATTTTCTCAACCACCAGTGGAAGTTATCATACGATTGCAGAGGGCTTTAGGAGGTAAACGTTACTTATAAATTAACACAATGATCTTTTTCCGAGGCCACCTGCCTACACTCATTGCCAACATAATCTCACTCCAGCAGCTCAAAGGGGGGAGAAAATGTGGAAGCTTAAAAAAAAAAAGATGCTCAATTTCATGCTTGTCTGTCCTTACCCAGTAGGGGCTTATCGAATACTGTTGCCCCAGCCCCTCCTCCCCTTCCTCCTCTCCCATCTTCTCCTCTTCCTTCTCCTCCTCCTCCACTTCTCATCCTCCACCTCTTCCTCCACCTCCTCCTCCTTCTCCCCCTCATTTCCCTCTTCTCCTTCTCCTTCTCCTCCTCTTCTCTTCCTCCTCTTCTCCTTCTCCTCCTTCTCCTCTCCCCCCCCTCCCCTTCCCCCTCCTCCTCCTCCCCGTCCTCCACCTCCACCTCCTCCTC